>CM038226.1:91080101-91165237 GCA_021442155.1 Cymbidium sinense | reverse complement strand
ATGCATTTATCTTGCTGAAAATATTTTTATTAGAGGGAAATTGAATCGATTTTGCTTCTAATGTGTATGATACATGCTGAAAGTATTTTTTTTATGAAAGGGGAAAACTATTAACTTGTTGTTTAGAGGCATGAAGCATGTTGAAATTTATTTTATGTAAGGGGAAATCAAGTAGTTTGCTATCTAAAGATGTGGTGCTTGCTGAAAATTTCTTTTATTTGAGCCGGAAGTTTGAAAATTTGATAAGGAAGGATGTATGGCTTAAATATCATATATTTGTTCTCTATGAATTTCATGCTTCTACTTTCAATTGATTTCTATGAAGGGAATTATATATATCATGCCTCTTTCATATAAGTTGAAATCTAAAATTGAAAGGAAGAAGGTTGATTGACTTTGTTAGCATTGTGCTTGTTTTCCTCTCTTTTGTGATCACTAAGTCAGCCTTTGAAGTGCAATTTGAAATGTGGCTTTTGTGCAAGTTTAAAGCTTTTTGATGCTTGGTCATTAAAGTTCATCTTCTAAATTGCATACTTTACTCGCAATTCATGTCTCATCTTGCATTAAAACAATTATATGTTAGTAGTGTTTGGAGGTTGGAATCATCGAACGTTATGCCTTTTCTTGCTCTTGAATTATGAGGTGAAATGATGAAAACACAATGCATAAAATGCTTTTTAAGTATATATAAATTATGCAAATGAGAACTTTAAATTTATGATATATCACCATGTTCTCCAACATGGTAGGAAATCTTATCAAAATTTGGCGGTGTCTCACGACACATACTTTCTCTACATGGGCGTGGTGGATCTCTGGCAACCACTTGTGGGGCCGGGGAGGCTGTAAATTTGATTATTATGCTCTAATCAAATTTATTGCGGTTTTCTTTTGTTTATATATCAAATGAGCTTTAAATTTGTGATATAAAATACCATGTTCTCGACATGGTGGAAATCTTATCTTATCAAAATTTGGTATGGTGTCTCGACATACACTACATTACTTTCTTGGCGGGTGGGACCTCTCTGGCAACCCACTTGGGGGGAGGCCGAGAGTAAATTTTGATTATTTTGTTCATAATACAAATTTTTTTATCTTTATAAATTGCTTCACATTGTTGTTATGCTGAAAAAATGATAAGCACATGTTCTTTGTTCTGAAATCTTCTTATAAGTACTTGCTCACGTTGTTCCAGCGTGGCAGAAGGAAATCATGAACCCATGCGCCTTTCTTTGGTGAATAATATTGTTATGTTTCGACACCATACCATACTTTCTTGGCGTGGTGGGAAAAGATAGTCCCTGTGCGGGGATGGAATTTCAAATAAAAGAGGTGAAATGTCTATATAAATATTTTTAATTTCATCTACATGTATGCAAATTTGCCTATCTATAAGTACCGTTCACATTGTTATCGTAGGAAACTTGTGATAAGTACTTGTTTTTCCAACGTGAAATCTGTTTTTAAACTTGCTCACGTTGTTCCGCGTCAAATGAAATATGAATGTCGCCTTTCTGGCGTGGTGGGTAATAAAATTCGGTCATGTCTCATACCTACGCCTTTCTTGGCATGGTGGGAATAGTCATAGCTATCATCGGAGGCTGAAATTTTCTTAAAAAAAAAAAAAGAAATAGATAAAAGAAAAGATGAAATGCTTATTAACATGTTGGCTCAAATGCTCTTTAGATCATATATGAATCTCATGCTTCAATCTATATAATGAAAGTTATCATTTGTGGCAAGTATGACATTAAGTGGATTCTATCAACTTGACATGTGGGTACGGCATTAACAAAAACCTAAAAAAATCTAATGATCATGCTTATTGTAAATCTTGAAGTTAATTATCACGAAATAAAGATAAATCATCGACATCCGTTGTTATATCCTCTCAAATTCAAGTCATAAGAAAAGTCTCAGATCCTCTAAGTATAATCAAATGACAAGGTTTGGAAACGATAATGTTGAAATATTAATCTAGATTGATCTCAAAATAGTAGTTCATATATCGGTTTGGTCTTGAATAGGGTCAAGTTAAAACCAAAATTATTGAAACCAAAACTTGCAAAATGAACTACATTTCAACTAGACATTCAATGTCCTACATTTAAGAAACATAAAACATGTATATTTGAAGTGTTCAAACAATACAAGTTAGTATAAAACAAAAGAGCAGTCTTTATCTTCGGTTTGGTCTTGGGCCGTGGTTAACAAAACTCAAAATCAAAATTTGACATTGAAACTTCAACATTAGACATCTTAATGTCCATACAATTTCAAAAGAAACGATATCCATGCATGTTGAGTAAATATTAAGTCAAATAAAGACGATATATAATCCGGTTTGGTCTTGGACATTAAACCTAAAAATTTGATATTATAAGAATTTCAAATTAATAATATCGGTAATTACGTCATATAATACAAGATATGAATCAAGCAGCTTCTAAAATTCAAATTCTCGGAAGAAAAGTCCCAAACCCGATCCTCATGTTCAAACTAGAGTGGACAAGGTTTTGAAGGATTATACTTCTTGAGATGATGAATTAGACCCTCTGTAGAAAATGGAGCAGTGAGGACAAGGTCTATCAATTGATATTAACCCAGGATCGAGAAGGGTAATTATAATTAAAATTTCAATGATAAATGATCATATATTCAAATCTAAAATCAATCATAAAATGATCAAAATTCAATACAAAAATATAAAAAAATGAAATTAATTATTTAATTTAAAATTAAAACTAAAAAAAAAATAAAAAAAAAAATAAATTAATCCCTCCATGATTGTTTGTCTTGGTGACAAATTAAGAAAACTTTGCTCACAAGAGCCAATGTCAAATTAAATACATAACTTCACACTTTCAAATATTCTAAAGCGTGGGGCGTGGCCGTGTCCTGTCGCGTGGTTTTGCGTGATAGCACCACATAAATGGCGGTTCTGACGACCTCGTAGGGTGGTTCAGCGATATGGCACCACTAAATTACGGTCGCGGGCATATGTTCCCCGGCTTTGCTCTTTGGTGAAATGTAGAATGTATTTGGTTGGGCAAAAGCTATGTTAGGTTGACTTATATTTGTCCCCGCGACAAACTCCACCCAGTCTACAAGGACACCTTGGGCGGCGTAACCCATGTGTTGCGACAAGGATCGCCGGTCGGGTTGGGTACCTCCTCCTCATTAGCGGACGGGGATGTGGCAGGATAACGGAACCATGGGATCTTGATCGGCGCGTCATCGTTCCCCACAAAAGTTTTAAGTTAAAATAATAAATTTCATAAGTTCTAAGCTCCACTTTATTATACGTTCTTTAACGATTCATTGACCTTGTCGAAAGTGCTCTCTCGGTATTGGGAGGGTAATTAACTATAGGGGCTTGCTTTATAGGAAACGAACCAGATATATAAAAGTTCTCACCAAATGAGCGAAATCTCAGGTAGTGTCTTATCTACTATTCATCTTTACGAAATTATCGCACTTAAACAACTCTTTCCTTTTTTCGAAAGATGTGGTGGCAATTTTGGATCCCACGATTTACTCCATTTGGGGAGTTTCTCTTTCCATCTTTGGCTAGTCAAATCTAAGTTATAATTGCGTGGGTATAAAAAAAATGAAATGAAATGAAATGAAATGAAATGATAAGTTAAACTTGACAACTTAAAGCTATAAAAGTCTTAAGTCATTTGAGATTTTATTTAGTGCATGCGTTTTGTATGTTTTATCTTATCATATCCATATTTTTGGAAGTAAGGTGATAGTGCAGTATTTTTAATTGCTAATTTTACCTTTAAACTCGAATGGCATTCTGATTTGTATCATTGTTACTCTGGTGGTAACATCCATTATTTGTCATCAATCTTTGGAAGCAGACTACCATCAGGTTTGGTAGCGTGGATTTCACCATCTTGAAGCGAGTTCTTGAGCCTCGACTTTCTGAAGTCTGCTTCGTCACTGTGCGACCTGAAAAGGCTGAAGTTGACTACTGCGGTCACTTCAAAAGCAATCGATCTTTGAGAGGCTTCATTGGAGACACCAATCATGAAGAGGGTTATTCTTGGGGACGGTCTCTTTTGTCCTCAATAATGCAATCCTGTGAACCATTCTCAGGGGAGGTATGATCTTGAAGCTTCTTCATCCGGAAGCAGCTTGGAGGAGAAAGAAATCTTGGTAGCATGCTCAACACTTCTTGCCGGCACTAACTGCGATTATGGAACCGGTGAGTGTTCCAACTGTCGGTTTGACAACCTTAAGTGGGTTAAGCGGAACGACTCTTGGTCAACTCAAGCGGTCCTTACGGACCCCATACATCGGTTCCGACTCCTCTGCGAGGAAACATATGCACGAGTGCATCGGGTTCTCAAGTAGCCAAGGAGAGGGGCGATGAAAATACCAATCTCATTATTAAGGATCTCCTCGAGACCTCATCCCATAACTCAACGGCGACCAATCCCATGTCCCACACGGTGAACATCGGGGTGTGACACTTGGACAGCGTCCAGAATCCAGTAAAGGTCCGTGGAAAGGTAGCAGATATGGAGGCTAGGCCTCAAAAGAAATTCTAGAAGCAGGCATGGCGTGACATCGGTGTGAATTCCGAGATCCGCTCAAATCTATCGGCGATGGGAGCCTAAGAGGGCCCCAATGATAAGATATGGCGGTAGACACCTTGGAGAATCCTCAGGGATCCCGTCAATTAACTCATCCCATCAAGAGGAGGTTAACGATCGAAGTCCTGGCGAAGAAATTTGATTCCACACTTGGAATCGGAAGTTCATTGGAGCGTCGAAATTAAATTGTCCAAGGGGAAGAAGAAGAGGAGGCAACGTTGAAGTAGTGTATATGGTGCAACAGTGGTGAGCCATCTGGTATGTCAATATCCATAAATGTTTACAAGCATACCTCTCGACTGAAACAACAAAATGTTCAAATAGAGGAAGCATCCTCGAGTCTTGAGGAAGAACAAGAAGAGAAGAAGAAAGGGAAGAAAATCCCACCTTCGATACTACTACTGAGGCTCAAAACAAATTCGTGATGAAAGCCAAAGATAAAGAAATCTTCAGTTGAAAATGAAATGATGATAAAATGATGATGATTAATGTGAGTGCGCAGTCAACACATCCCCAAATAATCATCAAGCCTCCAGCAATGCCCACGATAATCCTCCAATAAATTTGATCTCACATGCTTCAAGGGTCCAAATTGAGCCTGAAGCGAGGATTGAAATAAATAAATGTCGACAACTTTCTCGAATATACAAACTATATCGGCGTGGCCTCTCAACTTGATATTATCTTGAATGAGAAGATCAAATTTATATGCGAGGCGAGAAAAAGTGAGCAAAGGTGCATATCCCGCGGAGTATGATCAAATTCCATATCAAAGGGATATTCAATGCCAAAGTTCAATCTCTTTGGCGGAATGGTAATCAAGCAAACATCTTCAAAGCATCTGCGGCAACACAGGGGTAATGATGCATTATTATTCCGTCGATTGTTAGTAGTCTAATTTAGCTTTGAATGGTATCTTTGAGTTATCAAATGATCGATCAAGACTTTTGAACTTGAAAATATGTTCGTTAAAAGGTTATTGATCAAAAAAAACAATTCTCTCTGAGAAGAGGAAGAAAGGCGAATTGACGATATATATATGCAGCGTTGGCGAAATATGAGTATGAAATGTGAACAACAATTAGAAGAAGAAGAGCATGCGATCCAAACTCGATGGGCAACATCGATGATAAGATGGCTTATCTTTGCATGGCTTCAATTACCACATTTCAAGCTTGATAGGGTGGCTAAATTTGAGAAATTAAATTTATCCGTCAGATGGCAAGATAAATTCAAAAGAGCAAAAGCTCTAGACGAAAGAAAGGTGAAACACATTTCACCTCATACAAGAAGGATCTGAGTGGTTGATTAACATAGCGTAGACAAAGAAAAGCTACGTATCAAGAAAACCAAGGCGGTCGTTCAATCCTCCACCAAGCTCATACTTGGAGGTAATGATGTACCCTCGCTTAGTGAAGGCTGACGAGCAAACAAAAGGAGCGAATGACTTGGCCCACTAAAAGAAAATGAACAAAGAGTATTCTTTTAAGAGGGAAAGTGTGGCCAAATTGTTTAAACATGCACTCAAAGTAGGTCTCTACCGAGTGTAAAAGACTGAAGAGGTGGACAAGATAATCCTAATTCTTGTCCATATCATGTGTGGCCATCTGTTGAAGATTGTTACATATTCAAGATTGGCTAGAAGCGAAAATATAAATGGAGAATTCACATTATGGACGGTGTATTGGTGCGTCAGAAGAAAGAATCCACCAAAGTAATCACACCTCATCTCACTTATCAAGCAATGATCAAAAGAAGATGATGATGATGGATGGCGGAGCGTAGTCTAAAAAAAGGCTTAAAATGTTAAAAGCAATTGGAAGGCGTTCGGTGATTGGAAATCACCACTTGAGCGTGAGTTGAGACAAAACCTAAGTTATGGGAAGGCTAGTTCATCTCACGAAGACACTAGCCAAATACCACAATGGAAGGCTAAGAAACACAAACAAAAAATAAATTAAATAAAAGAAGAAAGTAGCACAAAATGTTACTACTACTATTGATGGATTCGCGTAACAAAAGATCATCAATAATATGGAAGATTATGTACAATCGAGGCGACCTATCTGCGAATTCATTACAAATCTTCATATCGATGAAGCGGGGAAGATCGAAGAACTTCCCTGCTCTTGCTTGATGATGCATGAAGTTGATAACGACTTAGAGGAACTGTTTCCCAGATGAAGATGAACGAGCTCACCATATCAACAAACATAAAAAAATATAAAGCTGTGATTACGAATCTTAGTCTATCATTAGATGGGCGCGGAATCTTTGAAGCTGTGAGTCATCGAAGATTGATGCAAATGAAGTAGCTCAAATGCAGTTGAGAAGTGGTCAAGTCTACCATCCCGAGGAAAGAGCCAATGAATAAAGATAAAGGAAAAGAAATTGAAATCAATGAAAGAGTTATCCCAAGGATTCAAATAAGAAGCCTTCATCAAAGGGATCGACTGATATTCTATCCCATCTAAGAAAATTCAGTAGCGACTTAGTGTATCTGAAGCACTTAATGTCGAAGATCTCAGTAATACCTTAATTGAAGCTCTCTCAAAGGAAAATTTGAAGCATATTTTTTCTTTGAGAGACCTTGCATGTTCAGAGCCTCCGTCACATTTTGAGAAGATGATCTAATGCTGGAATGCGAGCCTGATGTTACATGTTTGAAAGTGATGAAATTATAATCTGGATCTTAATTGATCCGGTTCCTCAGTGAATCTTATGAACTTGAGAACTCTTAGATGGCTATCTCTAGATGTACAACATCTGGGACGAGATAAAGTCATGGTTCAAGGTTTCAATGAGAAGGAACAGAAAACTATCGGGTCATTCGTCCTTCCTCTTAAATTTGGAGACCTCTACACAGAAGCTAAATTTCATGTGATCGATGCAGATACTTCATTCAGAGCTCTTCTGGGTCGACCATGGCTTCATAAGTATGGCATTGTCCCATCTACATTGCATCAATGTATGAAATATACAAAGGATGGAGAAGAATGCCAAATTGTGGGTGACATGCAACCTTTTGCGGTGCATGAAATGAAGATTTATCAAGATGCCAGTTATTTCCTTAGGGAATCAAAGCTAACAAAACAACTAGCAAATCGCATCTACTTCAAAACCCATAAAGAACAAGTTAAGAAGAAGGAGAAGTAAAATGAATAAAGAAAAGGAGGTTGTTCCAAATATTCCTAGGAATATAAAGAACAGTCCAAAATCAATAACACTTGTCCCTCATCTCGGTGATCGAAGAAGATGAATGTGTTCCTTCTAAATCCAAAGGTCCATGACTCTTGAGTAAAGCTTTTGAAGAAGAAATTTTGACTCGATTATGAGTTGAATGCTTTTGAAGGTAAGGTGCAATGCACTACTTTAAAATAATCATAGATCCATCGGAGACTACTTGTAATCACTCTGTTCCTCCCAACATTTTAAAGAAATCACCCTCGAGAAACTCACAAAGTCGAGGCGGTGACCTTCTATGTACCTCCTCTCCCACGGAAACACGGAGGAAGCATGTTTTATAAATCAGGGGTGTCGAAGAAGATCTGATTGGGTAATGCAACTAGAAGAAGAAGCTATGCACAAGGATACCAAAATATTACTCTCCAAAGATGCAAAAAATGCATGAAACATGGGGTCCAGTGGAGCGAGTAAAAGGACTAAGCTCTTTGAAATGATGTGGTACCAAAAGGTTCTCAAACCATTGGTAAGAGAAATAAACATACTACCAAAGGCCTTGGTTTCATCCAAGACAACGGTCCACAAGAATATACCTGTTATACTATAACAGGAATAGAAGTTAAGAGTGATGATGAAGATGAGAATGTCATTCTTAATGTTAGTCTCACAAATAATGAAGAAGTAGAAGCGGAAGCGAAGAGCTTGAAGATGGTGGGGAGGCATTCTTATGGATGAACAAAGAAATTAATTTGGGCGAGGAGGATCATCCTGCGTTCATCTGCTCTACTTCGAAGATAAAGTGGAAGAATTAAAACCTTGCTCTGAATTGAGGATTGCTTTGCTGGACATATCTGAAATGCAGCTTATCCCGATATAGCGGTTCACAAACTAGCAATTAAGCGGATATATCACCAGTCAAGCAAGCCTGGCGATTGGAGGTTGAAGAAACGGGTAATTCGAAACCAAGAAGCTCATTGAAGGCGGTTTTATTCGAGAAGAAAATATCTGTGGATAGCTAATATTGTCCCGTGAAAGAAGAAGAATGGTCGATTATATCGTGTCGAGATTTAAACAAAGCATGTCCAAAGGATGACTTTTAAACTTCACGTATCGATTGGATAACACTTCAAACCACGACATGTTCTCATTTGGATCGTCGGTTACAATCAAATCAAGATGGCTCACGAAGATGAGAAGCATACCTCATTAATTGGTATATATTGCTACGTGTATGCCTTCTGAAGAATCTTTGGAGCTACATACCAAAAGCTATACGAATCTTTTGGCGAGTTGATTCATCAAAAGTAGAGTGCTATGTTGATGACCTGTTGTAGTATAGATAGATCATCTCGATGATTTAAGGATCGTCTTTGAAAAGAATATGATCTCAAGATGAATCCTCTGCGCCTTTGGAGTTTCTTGGAAAGTTCCTTGGATATGTTGTAGTGGAGGGATTGAAATCGATCCCGATAAAATCAAAGCGATTGTCGAAATGCCTCCTCGAAGGAGTCTTCGTCAACTTACATCTGGACATCTATTCATTAGAAGATTTATATCAAATCTGAGGCGGTCTTCGACTTTGCAAAATTAATGAAGAAAGATACTCCTTTCAAGTGGGGAAGAATGTCGAGGCCTTGACGGTATCAAGATATCTGTTGAATCCACCCATTCTCTTGCGGCTCAATCCCGAAAGCCTCTCATCTTGTACGCGACCTTGAGAATCTCTAGGTGCTTTGTTGGTAGACATAATGAGGAAGGAAAGGAGAATGCTCTATACTACATTGTCGAAGACTAATAGGGCGTTATTCTCCAATTGAAGCATTGTTTGGCGTTAATTTTTGCTGCCCAAAAGTTACGTCATTACATGCTATCTCATAAAATTACCCTTATCTCAAGGATCGATCCGTTGAAGTTCTTGATGACAAGAAGCGTTGGCAGCGGTAAATATTTTACCTTATATTTTGATATTACATATGTTCCCAGCGGTGAAGGGCAAATTTGGCGATTTTCTTTCTCATCCCATCGGCATTGCTTACTTGATCTTCACGATGAGCAAATCATGCACATATATGAAAAGCAACAAATGTGGGAATTGTATTTTGATGGAGAGCGTCCATTAGATACACTCAACCCTCAAATCTTCCATTATCGGTCTTCTTGATCACACACGAAGCAAATTAACTCAACCAGAACAAAGCGTATGAAGTGGCGGGTTTAGAAAGCCATTTCCATGGAGTCGAATTTGCAAATTTATGGCGATTCTCAGTCATCAATCAAGTGTTGGGCCTTTACAAAATCAACAAGCTTGAATTGGCCTACTATCACAAAGCGAGTTCTCGAGCTTATGAAGCAAATTCAAATGTTATGACTCGAGTCTCGAGCTAGGAATAGCAATTTTAGCTAAATTAGCTAAAGAAATGGCAGTATGGATGGCGACATTATACTAATTAGTGTGTGCACTCGTCGAGTCCCAATAGAGTTTAAAATCCCATTTGGAAGAGGGGTCATCAAACACAATCCGAGTGCGACTCATGTTGCTCCTTACACTCCTTACAAATTACTTTCCAAAGTCAACGACAAGTCAAACCATTCAGGATGAAAGACTTGGAAGCACCAAACATGATGAAATTCTTATAGTAGAAGAGAAGGAAGGCGGACGATTCATCTTCACTTAGGAAGGATTGCCAAGTAATAAGTCGATAATTTACCGAGAAAAGGCTTCTATATGCTTATGTTGGCAATACTACGTATGTCGTAGATCCTTGAGAATGTACGATGTTTGGGAATAGAAGAAGCCAACAAAGTAATTGTTGAAATCCATCAAGGACTTTGTGGTGCACAGTCAGTCTAAAATGGCTTTCAAAATTAAAAGAATTGGATCTTATTGACATGGTAAAAGATTGTATCAATCATGCCAGAGATGCCATGAATGCAGTCCATGGTAACATAATTCATCGACCTCAAATCCATTGCATGCTAGCATCTTGGCCGTTTGAATGTTGGGGGACAGATGTAATTGGACAATTGATCGCCATCATCGGTGGTCACCGTCTTAGCGACCACCGATTATTTCTCCAAGTGGGTGAACTTTAAAGAAGTTCTGAACAAGTGACTAACTTCTTTACCCAATATTGTTTATAGATTTGGTGTACCACGAATCATTTCGATAATTGACCTTCAAAAGCACTAAAGTTTATAAATTCTTCGACATAAGATTGATTGGCGATATTTCAATTTATAATCAGAGAGCAAATGGCTTGCGAGGCATTTAATAAAACACTAGTCAAATTTGAAAAATTCTCACAAGAAATAAAAGGAGTGGCATACCAAACTTGTGGAAGCGCTTCTGGGACCACTTAGACTCCTACAAAGTCTACTCCATACCTAGTGTTTGGGGCTTTTTGTCAGTTGAACTACGCCCTCAGGTAGCCATTCAACAAAATCTCACCCAAGATGAGAATGCTTTACTGGATGGAAGAGCTTGATAAACTTGGCGAGGTCGGGCTCCAAGCTCGAAAATCTAGAAGTCTCGGTGAGGATGTCCGAGCATTCGATCATGATGAGCGAGCTTTTGGAAGGAGAATTGGTCAGTCGAAGACCAATCATCCCTCATCCAGAATTGGCGGTAAATTTGAACCTAATTGGGAAGGACCTTTTGTTATTGAAAAGGTATATCAAGGAGAACTGTCATTTCGTGGACTTCAAAGGTGAAAGACCAATGCATGATCGGATTTAGAAATATTACACATGAAAGTGTGATTGGACAAATCATTTGAAAATCTTTATTCTTATGAAAATTTTCATTGGAAATTCTCTTGTAACAAGAATGCATTTCCAAAATAAAATAAAATCCCACTTAGGCAGGGGCATTTTAAAATTTTATAGTAAAGTATCTGTTCTGGTAAGGCAGGGGCCTTTCTTTCTCTTTGGGTTGACATCGTTACTGTGAGAGATCCCCATATGCATACTCAAAATTATGTGTTCTCAAATTTAAAATTTCTTGACCGAAGAAAACTTCAAGTGCAAACAACAAACCAAGTTGGATATACATTTATCATCCCACTTCAAATCTAAAGGCTCGAGTTGGTGTATAAGGTCGGACTCAACGCATGAAATCGGTGGCAGTGTGCGCTTACTCAACACGCCACAAAGGCGTAGTAAGAGATCCCATCTAGCAGAGGATAAAATCCTTCATCAATTGCTCAAGTCCACGACTCAAGTGGGTGTATAAGGTGATTCAACACGCAAAATATGGTCAGCGGTCGGCGGACTCAACCACAAAGGCGTAGTAAGGGATCCTCCTACGTTAGTTCAAAGACAAGAGCATCCAAATCCCCAAATCTCTCCAACTTGGTGAGTTCAAGTGACCCGGGCGAGAAATTATCCCTATTGGTGGTAGGTCATCTCAAAATTCTACAACAAACAAAGATATCCTTTTCGAGAAGGCCTTGGAAGTTTGGAATCAAATACAAAAAAATCTCAACTCCTTGATAAGTCTATCAAAGCGAAGCAAAGGCGAAGGAAATTCTTCTTCAGTCAATAAAGCAAAAGCGAGGCCAGAAGCTATCCCAATGTTAGTATAAAGCTAAATCGAACTAAGGGAATTTTGTCATCAAGATGTTACATGTGCAAAGCACATGACGATGACTCTTTGCCATTGATCCAACACAAGCTCGAGAGTGGGTGGTCGCATTTATCCTTCTACAAGCGGTAGAGGCGGAAGGTAATTTCATATCGCTGACAAATCTAGATAATTGATTTTACTCCATCCAAATCGAGGCATGAAGCAGGATAAAGGAGGCACAAGATCTGAATCTCGAGATGAAATCTTCAACAAATTAGTCAAAGCACAAAGCGGGGCAGACATTTTCTCATAAACTCCATCAAGTCTCGACAAAGCCGAGCAGGAGGAATGAAATCTTCCAAGTTGAAATCTTCATAAATTAGTCAAAGCACAAAACATGGGGCCGAAGATGTTCTCACTCCAAATCATCATCCAAGATCAAAGGCCGCACAAGAGGAAAATATAAATTTCAAATTCGAGGAAGTCTTCAACAAGTCAGGAAAGCAAAACATAGTAAAGATGCCAAATTCTTTGACAAGTTGATGATGACAAGTCAAAATCTCTTCATCCAGTCAATCAAGCACAAAACATTCCATTATGACCCACGGTTCAACTATGCGGTTAGATGAAATGCAAATGCTTGCCCAACCCGAGTTATACCCACTTATCAAAGGGATCGGTGTATCGAGTTGTGAAATTACAACTTAAGCGTGACATCAAGCAAATCTCTTGGAGATCCATGAGGTCTAGTACAACAAACGCGATTCCTGCGCGCACCATGTTTGTTGGGGGGCATTGTTGACCTATATGTCATTTAAAATTAAATAAATACATGAGGTTAAAATGCCATAATCGATCGAAATTAATTAAATTCGATTTGATTTGAAAATTGATTCTAATCGTCGCATTAAAATTAATTAAATAGAAAATATCAATCAATTAATGATCGATCCAAAATTAAAATTAATTTTAATGAAATTATGCGCAATCAAAGCCTCGGCGATGTACGACCTCCGTTGCGAAATTGATCATTAAAGCGTCGAGACTATCAAGCGGCGCCTTCGGTCGATTGCAAAGTGTGCGAAATGTCGAATCGACGTGCTAATTTAAACCTAATTTCATTCCGTCGGCGTTGTCCGACCTCGATCCGCGAAATTGATGCGTTGCGTTGACTGGTAACAACTTAAATTGACACCCATATTGCTAGGGTTTAGTGCATAAATTAGTATCAAAAATGATATTAAATTATAATTAAAGGGACTAATGGTTGCTTAATCCCTTAAACCCCTCTTAAGCACTAATTCCTAGCTCGTTATCGGGGAGGCTTAAAGCGATCGTTGACCCTCATTTCGCCCTTCTCTCTCATCCTCTCTCTCGTTCTCTCTCGACTCACGGCTCTCTCGATCCCTCTCGTTCTCTGCTCTTCAGAGCTCCCTCGCGTTCTCCTCTCCGCTTCTGGCTCAGGCATTCTCCTCTCGATTCGACTCTCCTCTCTGAAGCTCGTTTCCCGGCTCTCTCTCTCTCTCTCGGCGATTTCTCTCACTGCTCTGATTCCTCGCTCCGGCACTTCTCCTTCCCACTCCTTCCTTCTCGTTTCATTCTGGTGAAGACTCGTGATTTTCTCCCCTCAGGATCTCTGAGTTCTAGAAAGCCTGATCGCTCAAGCTGAACTCATCTCTTCCTTTCTCTTTCAACCCAGAAAAGGTTGTTTCTCTCTTAAGCTTATGCATTTTTTCTTTGGAAGTTAGGGTTTTTGCTAATATGCCATATCTTATGCTTGGGATTATGAAGTTTCCTTTAGGGATTTGGGATGATGCCCAAATCTCATTTCTTATGCTTTATTCACGGATTATGTGATGCTTAGCCTACTAAAATTGCTTTGGGATGATGTATGGCCCAATGTTGTGTTTTTGCTATCTTTAGGGTAGTTATGATGTTATTTTGCTGAATTGGTTATACAAGGAAATCAAATCGATTCTTTTAAATGTGATGTTTCTGAAATCATTTCTATGAGGAAATAATTAATTTGTTATTTGAAGTGTGCTATTTGCTGAAATATTTGTGTTTTGCAAGGGAAATTGTTGAATTCATGTCTACAAGATGGGGAAAGCTATTAATTTGTTATCTATGCATTTATCTTGGAAAATATTTTTATTAGAAATTGAATCGATTTTTTCTAATGTGTATGATACATGCGAAAGTATTTTTTTTTATGAAAGGGAAAACTATTAACTTGTTGTTTAGAGGCATGAAGCATGTTGAAATTTATTTTATGTGAAATCAAGTAGTTTGCTATCTAAAGATGTGGTGCTTCTGAAAATCTCTTTTATTTGGCAAGTTTGAAAATTTGATAAGGAAAGATGTATGGCTTAAATATCATACTATTTCTTTCTTCTCTATGAATTTCATGCTTCTACTTTGCTTCAATTGATTTCATGAAGGGAATTATATATATCATGCTCTTTCATATGCAAGTTGAAATCTAAATTGAAAGGAAGAAGGTTGATTGACTTTTAGCATTGTGCTTGTTTTCTCTCTTTGTGATCACTAAGTCATGAGCCTTTGAAGTCGATTTGAAATGCTTTTTGTGCAAGTTTAAAGCTTTCATTTTGATGCTTAGTTTCATTAAAGTTGCATCTTGCCTAGTACTTCATACTTTACTCAAAAGCAATTGCCATGTCTATCTTGCATTAAAACAATTATATGTTATTTGTCCATGAGTGTTTGGAGGTTGGAATCATACAAGATACAATGTTATGCCTTTTCTTGCTCTTGAATTATGAGAGTGAAATAGTGATGGAATGCTCATAAAATGCTATCTTGTTTAAGTATATATCATGTTCAAATGCAAATGAGCTTTAAATTTATGATATAAAATGTTCTCCAACATGGTAGGAAATCTTATCTTCAAAATTTAGTGGTGTCTCACGACCACATACATGTCTTTCTTGACATGGTGGAAGGTCTCCTACACACTTGTGGGGGAGGCCGGAGAAATTGTAAGATTATTATGCTCTAATCAAATTTATTGCTGACTTTTTGTTTATATCAAATGTGAACTTTAAATTTGTGATATAATACCATGTTCTGGTAGGGAAATCTTATCTTATCAAAATTGGTGTCGACATACATGTCTTTCTTGACATGGTGGGGCAGGTCTCCATGCAACCCCACTGGGGAGGCCGGGATTGAAATTTTGATTATTTTGTTACACCATACAAATTTTTGCTCATATAAGTACGTTCACATTGTTGCGGGAAACTTGATAAGTAAATTGCGTTGTTCCAGGGAAATCTGATAATAAGTGGCTCGTTGTTCCAGCGTGTAGGAAATCTTGTCTTTGTCACCCATTGCGCCTTTCTTGGCGTGGTGGAATAAATAAATTTCGTGTCTCACGCGCCTTTCTTGGCGTGGTGGGAAGTCCCAGTAGCCTGCGGGATGATGTGAGGAGCAGAAATTTTTAAAAAAAAAAAAATGAAAAGAAAAAAATGCTTAGGTTATGTTTCAAAATGCCTCTTTGATCATACATGAATGCTCGTTCAATCTCATATAATGAAAGTTATCATTTGTAAGTATGACATTAAGTGGATTATCTAGCTTGACATGTTGAATACATTAGGCAGATACATAATCGGTTTTGCTTGGGGCGTTATTAACAAAATCTAATGATGCTATGCATCTTAGAAGTTAATTACTTGCGAAATGGTAAAGATAAATCTATACATCATTGTTAATGTATCCTCTCAAATTGAGGTCATAAGAAGAAAAGTCTCACGATCCCTAAGTATGAGAGTTGAGGTTTGAGAGCGATGATGTTGAATTAATCTAGATTAGATCCTCTGCAAGAAAATGTGAGTTGGCAGTTACATATCCGATTTGGTCTTGGTCAGTTAACAAAACCTAAAATCTGTCAAAACTTATGCTTGCATTCAATCAAGTCAAATACAAAATGACAAATCTATCCTTCACGGTTTGGTCTTCACTTAAAGAAAACCAAAAATATGAAACTAAAAGTCACCTACATTTCAACTAGACATTCAATGTTCTTCAACATTTTAAAGAAACAGATATCTTTGTATGTATGTTGAAGTGTTCAAACAATAAGACATGTGCAGTTAGGTATAAAAAAAAAGATGCTATACTTTTCGGTTTGGTCTTGGACCGTCAGTTAACAAAACTCAAAATCAAAATTTGACAACTTCACATTGACATCTTAATGTCCATGCAATTTTCAAGAACGAATTCCATTGCATGTTAGAGTAAATATTAAGTCAAATACAAAGAACTGTTACATAATCCGGTTTGGTCTTGGAGGTTAACAAAACCTAAAATTTGATATTATAAAATTTCAAATTAATAATATTTGAGAAATTTAATAATACGTATAATCTGATATGAATCAAGTAAATAAATTCAAATTCAGAAGAAAAGTCCAAACCCGATCTATGTTCAAACAGAGTGGACAAGGTTTTGAAGGATTATACTTTGATGATGAATCGATCATCTGTAGAAAACCGAGCGAGTTGACAATCATCGATTGATATTAACCCAGGATCGAGAAGGGTAATTATAATTAAAATTTCAATGATAAATGATCATATATTCAAATCTAAAATCAATCATAAAATGATCAAAATCAAAAGAAAATACAAAATATAAAAAAAATGAAATTAATTATTTAACTTTAAAATTAAAACTAAAAATTAAAAAAATAAAATTAATCCACCCTCCATGTGTTTGACAAATTAAACTTTGCTATGAAAATGATGTCAAATTAAATACATAATACCTTCACACTCAAATATTCTAAAGCGTGGCGTGGCGTGTCCTCTGTCCGCGTGGTTTTCGCTGATATACCACATAAATGGCGGTTCTGACCGAGCCCTCGGCCGGGTGGTTTAGCGATATGGCACCAAATTACGGTCACCCGTATCATGCTTTGCTCTTTGGTGAAATGTAGAATGTATTTGGTTGAGCAAAAGCCCTATGTTAGCTAAGGTTGACTTATATTTGTCCCAGACAACTCCAGTCTACAAGGACACCTTGGGCGCGTAACCCGTGTATTCTTGACAAGGATCCTTGTCGTTGTCATTACTCCTCCCATTGGCGGACCAGATCGCAGGATGGAACCATGGGATCTTGATGGCATCGTTCCCACAAAAGTTTAAGTTAAAATAATAAATTTCATAAGTTAAGCTCTTTCATTGATTAGATACTCTTTAGCGATTTATTATTGCTTAATCGAAAGTGCTCTCGGTGTGGGAGGAACATGCTTATAGGGGCTTGCTTTATAGAACCTTGTATTCTCAAAATTATCAGAGTTAAAACAACTCTTTCCTTTTTTGAAGATGTGGTGGAATCCATTGAATTGAATCTGAGGATTTTGACCCATCCTTGTCGAGTCTCCTCGATCGCGTGGAAGAGGTTGAATGGGTCGTGATTTTGACTATCAAGGTTGTTTGAGTCTTTGCTCGATGGCGTTGCTTGTATGGAAGAGGTTGAATTATCATTTTGACATCCGAGGTTGTTTGTCGAGTGTTACAGATAATTAACACGTGTGGAAGAGTTGAATTGAATCGAGGATTTTATTATCCGAGGTTGTTTCAAAGTGTTCAGATGCGTTCTGTGTGGAAGGGTTTAGTCCGGATCTTTTGACCTATCTAGGTTTGTCGAAGTCTTTGCTGATGACATTAACATATGGAAGATCGTAGAAGTCCATAGGACCTTTTGACCCATCTTAGGTTGTTTGTCGAGTTTTGCTCGATGGCGTTAACACATGGAAGAGATCGTTGGAAGTCCACCAGACACCTATCTAGGTTGTCGAACTTGCTCGATGGCGTTAACCATGGAAGAAGTCAGAAGTCCACCAAACCCATCTAGGTTGTTTGTCGAGTTTTGCTCGATGGCGTTAACCTATGGAAGAGGTCGTAAGTCCACCAAGGACCTTTTGACCTATCTAGGTTGTTTGTTAGAGTCTTTGCTCGATGGCGTTAACTGTATGGAAGAGGTGGTTAAAACATCCGTTTGTGGTTATACAAAGTTGCTCCTTAACCTGGCCTTTTAATTAATGACTTCTTCAGCTAATCAATTAGATATCTAGAATATCGATTAGATAATCTTTTGAAGATTTGCCTTTGACAAAATCAAACAAAGTTTGATGAATCTTTTCTTCGCCGCTTGAAATGCTACATCTCGATGGTGGTTTTGATCTTATTGGGAACTTGGTATGCCATACAAGATGATATAATGGAAATCGATCCCATGACGTATTATGCGTTTGAAAACCTAGAGTAAAGTTTTTGCACGCTAGTTATTAATCAGACTGTGTATTTAAAGAGTGAACAATAAAACTCATTTTTTGTGAAAAATCTCAAAAGAGGAAAACCACCTTTCAAAGAAAAGCACTATGTATGTTTGGTACAAGATCTTCCGTCTGATTATTTTATGAAAAGACAACGGTATGTAACGATGTTCTAGCATTCTTTAGTATGTTGAATGATGGTGAACTTCGGTAAATACGAGGGAACAATTCCAGCAATCAGACAATCACGGTAGAAGTCATCATGATGGAGATCGGCAGAGATTGTGAAGATCGGCTTGGCGGCCGTGATGAGTTAATGCGACACGATTGGAGGATCTTTAGAAACTCTCCTCTCTCTTGCCTCCTCATCTCTATAGGAATGAGTATTTATAGGTGGAGGAGTGGCGTCAAACATGCAACATACGTCCATGCCGGATAAAAATGATCCCTTGATCATATGATGTATTTTTGCATTTGAATGCTCAAATGAAGTAATTAAGATCTTTGGCTTTTTTGGAGCCGGCTCGAGGCCTTCGATTTATTATAACACATATTTGAGAGCTATTTAGGGATTTAAGCGATATCCTAAAGTTTAGGATATTTTAAGAATGAATTTAACCGGATCGACTGCTTAACATCGATTCGTCTTTAACAATTATTTTAAGTGTCATATCAAGTATAAAGATAAATAAATAAAAATTGATCCCAAACAACTCTTAATTAATGAAAATTTTACATTATAGTTTTTTTTTGTGAAAAATAATATGTTATTTGTATAGTTTTTAAAATTATTATATGTTCATATTAAATTATATAGAAATTAAGTTTATTTCAATGATATTAAGCAATAAACTGACATCTCATGGTTTAAAGGAACATTAGTTTTTCCTAAACTAATCATATTATTAGGATTAAAAAAAAATGATTCCCTCTCCTTGCATAAAGGAAAGATGACCTGATCAGAGTTTTAATTTGAGACACTAGAGTTAAAAAATAATAATAATACGAAATTAGGATAAATATGTATGTGAAACTCATTTGCAATTTTATTTATTTAAACGTGTAGAAAAGAGAGGGGGTAGGAGACCATCAATTAACGACGATTTTGAGATTTATTAGCAGGATTTTAGAATCAAATTTATTTTTAGACAATTTTTTTTAAAAAAAAGATTAAAATTAAAAATGAGAAAAGAAAAAAAAAAAACATTGTTCATTGTATTTCCTACATCCCTCTTTTCAAGTACGTGGTCATAGCATAAAAATCTCCTCGAAATATTTTTTAGCGGCTCATGAATAGCTCGTGACTGGAGCCATTCGATTGCCTAGCTCATTTTCTAATCAATTTTGAGCTAACTTGTTATGATTTTGAGCCGACTTGAATTGAATATTTTCTTTTCTTTTTGCTCAAATTTGATCGGAGTTAGCTCATTTTGATCTAGTAGTTTGAATTTAATAAAAAATAATTATTAAAAAATTAAAAAAATTAAATTATGTGCATAAAATTAAAAAAAATTATTTTCAAAATAATAATATTTACGCTTATAAATATATTATATTTATTGTAAAAGATTACAAGTTAAAATATTATACATTAATTTTAAGAATAATTTTATTATTGCAAATATAGAAGTAATATATATAAATTTAAATATTTTTAATAATAGATAAATTCGATTTGATCTCGAGCTCATCAATCCGATCATCTTTGGCACATAGCTCAGCTCAATTTAATAGATTTTGGCTCAATTTAATAGATTCTGGCTCAATTTAATAGATTCAATCTAGATCTTAACCAAATTTTGACTGGATTTTCGATGTAAACTAAGAGCCTTACGTCCATACATTTTTCCAAGGAAAAAAAATACACACAAAATAATCTTTGCTTCTTTCATATATATATATATATATATATATATATATATATATATATATATATATATATATATATATATATATATATATATATATTAAAATTTATTTTGATATTTATACATATCAAATAATTTTTATATTTTTATATATCTAATATCTAAATTTTAATATTTATATACAAAATATTTAAATCTTTAATATCATATAAAAAATATCACTTGAATATACCTATTTATGTATAGATAAAGTACTAAAAATATAAATATAAAAATTTAGATATTAGATATGTAAATATATACGGTTGATATAGCTCTCAAAATATGACTAGTCAAAGCACAAATCTTGATGCGATATGATTTTGAGTCACCGTCGAGATCAGACTTAAAATATCATTTGGAATCTGGGGCGTCAATTAAATCCCAAAACAACTCCCAAATATGGAGTGTTTATAGTCAAATCGAATCGACGGCGGATCTAACGGCCAAGATCTCATAATTCGACATTTGAGCATCCAAATGCTCAAAATACATCAAATGATCGAATCATCGAGCGTCGATCGAGTAGCACATTTTGAATTTGAGAATCTCATATCTAAATAGGCGCCTTCCTCATGAGGAGAGCTAGTGAAGGGCTAAAACAAGTGAAGAGAAGAGAGCCGACGGTCGTCAACCACCTGCCATCATCCTTGCCAATCACTTAAACAAGGAAGAAGAGGAAGAGTCAAGCAGGAAGAAGAGGAAGAGCGGCAAGGAAGAAGAGGAAGAGTCCAAGCGGAAGAAAAGGAAGAGTCAAGCGAGGAAGAAGAGGAAAAAGCAGTGAGGAGGAAGAGAGCTCAGCTTGAAGATCCAAGCAGATATCATTAGCACTCACTGCCATCAACCATCGCCGACCATTAATCACTAATTGTACCTGTATTCCCAGATTCTCTCTCATATGCCAATTACAAGATCATTGTTACGGTTGTTGTCCTCTCTCATCTGATTGTAATCCTGTTATCGAAGATCTTATACTCAAACAGATACATAGTGGAAGCTTTTCTGAGGCCAGTGGTTTTCCTCTTTTTTGAGGTTTTACGTTAAAATTAGAGTGTCTCTTGTTCATTACATTATTGTCTTTGACTTCAAATAATAAACTTTCACTCTATGTGGTTTTTTAGCAACAACAATTAAATCTTTTAAATTATTTTATACTATATAATCTATTTATATTTATATTCATATTTATACTTTGAATTTTGAAGTTGAGGTTCCTAAAATTTGCAGCTCAAAGTTATTTAAAAAATAGTTTCAAAAAGTACTTATTTAAAAAAAAAACACACACACATATATATATATATATAAAATCCTAAAGGAATAATATTTTGATCATAGAAGCAAAAGTAACATTTATAAATGCAAGGCTACTAAAGATACTGTGGATCGACTTTTTTTTTTTTTTTTAAACATATTTAAAAATTTGATATGTGAAATAATAAAATATAGTGTAAGTCATCTTAGTCTAGCGATTGAGAGCTTTGACTTTAAATTAAGAGGCTTTGAGTTCAAATCCTTATAAATATATATTGTGTATGTGTTTACGAATAAAGTCGCTCAAATGTAATAAAAAAATAATAAAATATGCAAAATAGGATTTCAGATAATTATGAATATGATTATATTTTTGATATCATATAATTTATCATTCATCATTTTAAATAAAAATATTAAAATTTTGTGTTAATTAATACCATTTCTATAGCAAAATATCATTTATTTAAATTACTATCTATTCCTCAAATCTTATGACATTATCAATTCAAATTTAAGTGGAGATATTAAAAACTCTCATTTAAAATGGAGCAAAAGATGAACTAACTTTAAACAAATAAAAATAAAAAATTAATTAATCAAAAAAGATAAAATTATCTAATTATCAATTAATTAATATTATTAAATTCAAATTAAAAATCAATAACATTTATTTTTTTACCATCATCTCTGATATGACCCTGAAAATTCCTCAATGAAAGCGAATCTCGATGCAAAGCAAGTCGACGTGAACGGTCGAGATCAAACACTTAAAATATCATTGGAAACTTTGAGACATCGGTTAAATTCCTAAAAGCTCTCAAATATGAAGTGTTTATAGTCAAATCAAGCGTCCGACGGCCGTTCCAACAAAGATCTTACAATTCGACTTCATTTGAGCATTCAAATACACAATATATCATATGATCAAGGGAATCATCATGAGCCGTCCGATGGAGAGGAGTGGTTCGATTTTGCATGTATTTCTGAGACGCCACTCCCAATTTATAAATAGCGCTCATTCTCATATGAGGGAAAAGAGAGAGAGAGCTCAAGATCCTTCAAATGTCGATGCCCACCTGTCGACCACCGGTCTATGATGACTTCTACCAGGTGTTCGCTACGTTTACGCGGTGATTTTTCCCGCATTTACGCCGATTGTTCGCATTTCTGGTGATTTTACATACGATTCATCAGCTACTACTTCTGCTTGGCCCGACTTTCGTTATCATATAGTTGTTGTTCCTTTGTCATATACAATTCTGTAATCCCGGTATCGAGAAGATCTTGTACTCTGAAACAGATACATAGTGGAAGCTTTTTACTGGCTAGGCCCCGTGGTTTTTTCCTCTTTTCGAGGTTTTTCATGTAAAAATTCTGAAGTTTTATTGTTCACACTTTTTTATCTCGTGTCTTTGGATTTCTAGCAAAACTTTTACTCTCTGGCTGTTTTTCAGCATAGCAATTTACCGTCATGGGAAATTGATTCCCATTATTTCATCTGTATGTGTCCAAGTTTCCAACAAGATCAAAACACCATCAAGGTAGAGCATTTCAAGCTTTAGGATGGCGAAGAATGAAGATTCATTCAAACTTCAGTTTTGTCGAAAACTCTTAATCTCAAAAGATTATCCAAATCAATATTATGAATATCTAATTGATTATCAGTTAGAAAAGCAAGTAGGTGATACCAATGAAAAAGACCAATGTTATGGAGCAACTTTGGCTACAACCACAAATAGATGTTTTGATTCGACATCTTCCATACAGGTTAACGTCATCAAGTAATACTTTAACAAACAACCTCGGATGGGTCAAAAATTCTCCTTGGATTGTCGATCTCTTCCATACATGTTAACGCATCAAGTAATACTTTGACAAACAACCGGATGGGTCAAAACGGATTCAATTGATCTCTCCATACGTTAACGTCGTAGTACTTTTGAAACAATCGGATATGTCAAGGCTACTAAAGATACTGTGGATCTACCTTTGAAAAATATTTAAAAATTTGATATGTGAAATAATAAAATATAATTTAAGTCATCTTAGTCTAGCGGTTGAGAGCTTTGACTTTTAACTAAAAAGCCTTGAGTTCAAATCCTTATAAATATATATTGTGTATGTGTTTACGAAATATAGTAAAAAAAATCAAATATGCGAAATAGGATTTCAATAATTATGAATATGATTATATTTTTGATATCATATAATTTATCATTCATCATTTTAAATAAAAATATAAAAATTTTGTGTTAATTAATACCATTTTTATAGCAAAATATCATTTATTTAAATTACTATCTATTCCTCAAATCTGATGACATTATCAATTCAAATTCAAGTGGAGATATTAAAAACTCTCATTTAAAATGGAGCAAAAGATGAACTAACTTTAAACAAATAAAATAATTAATTAATTAATCAAAAAGATAAAATCATCTAATTATCAATTAATTAATATTATTAAATTCAAATTAAAATCAAAAACATTTATTTTTTTATGATTTTTTTTTTTACCATCATCTCCAATGAACGCTAGACCAGGGACTTTGCTTGAGCACCTACGTGACAGTTCTGACACAGCTGAATGGAATAGATAGACTGAAATAGGTTAAATATGATCACAAACTTCGTATGTAATTTATTTATTTACGCGAGGTTAACAAGTAAAAAAATTTAGGTTCAAATTTCTTTTTAGAGATTAATATTTAAAAAAAAAAATTAAAATAGTGAAAAAAATATGATTTACATACCCACCTTCCCCTTTTTAAGGAGATGACCTCACGTGTAATCGGATCCGGATACCCCCATCGCTTATAAAAAGGGCTACAGTGAGTGTGCTGTGTGTCCATAAGATTCCTAAGAGCTAAAAGAGCACACAAAGATCTCAGCTTCTTTCCTATTAAGAAAACTCTCCGAGATGGATTGGGTGAGAGGCTCATGGTCGGCAGAAGTTCAGCGCGTCCACCTGCGCCATTGGCGGAGCTACCCTCCAGCCACATTTGTTGTCAAATCAGCTCCTCTCCTTCACTTCTCCAGGAAGCCATACTCACCGATCTCCGGATGCCCCAAATCATCTCCCTTGACATCACCCCGATCCTCGGCGGAATCGATCGCATCTACAACCTATTCCTCGAATATGCGGCTAGAGGTTCCCTCTCCGACACCATCCGCCGTGCCGGCGGAGGTTTACCGGAGCCCAGCATCCGCCGCTATCTCCGATCCATCCTCCTCGGTCTACGCCACATCCACGCCATGGGATACGTTCATTGCGACATCAAGCCTGAAAATATCTTGATCGTCGACGGAGAAGTGAAGATTGCCGACTTCGGACTTGCGAAGAAGGTGGCAGAAGAATCCGACTCGAGGAACGCCGATGTACATGGCTAATCTACAAGAAAAGTACGGATATCTCTGGCCTTTGGGTGCCAGCGAAATGGTTTCGGTCGGCCGGTGGTGGCAAAGAATCAAAGAATGGGTTTTGGGCTCTGCTTATGCGAATCGGATCAGGCGATGAGGTGCCGGAGATATCTCCGGCGATGTTAGAAGAGGGAAATGACTTTCTCCGGTGCTGCTTTGTGAAGGACCCTAGCGGGCTCAGAGAGCCTCTTATCGCACCCGTTCTAGCTTTTCGTCGAGTCAACCGAAAGGAATGCCATGGTATGCTCTTTAGTTTATAATTCGACAAGCGTGTTGGCTATTCATTCTCTTGATTCAATCGACCAGTTGGAGGCAATGGCGGATTTGTTTCCATTCGATGAGATGAAGACTTCGAGAGAAAGAATTAGGAAATTGCTTGGACGTTGCGGATTAGCTAAGTTCGTTGGAAGAGGATGGGTGGATTACTGTGAGGGAGACTTCAGACAAGCCAGAGCGTTAGTGTTGAACATGAAGGGGAAGATATTCGGGAAGCTCGTGTGAAGAAACGGCGCTTTTTTCTCCGCCATTGGTGTCTGTCTCCCGCTCCCCTTCCGAGAACAGGGAAGCGATTAACTGTGATGGCGGGACGAGAATTAGTTTATTTGCATATGTACAGAAATTATGCAAGAATATTCTGTTTAGAATTAGGTCAGGAATTTTGAAATTATTAAATTTATTTTAAAATAAGTATAGTGTTAAAATTAGCTGATTATTTATTCATTATACTCATTTAAAAATAAATTTAATGATTTTTTATTTTTGTATTAAAATTTAATCTGTAATAATTTATTTCTTTAAGAAATAAAAGTTTTTTATTATAGTTACGTTGTTTAATTTACTTCAAATTTGGCTGTTTAGATTTTAGTTTTAGTGAGAACCTGATTAATTTGTATATAACAACCCTCTTTTAGTATTGATGCAACTGACAAATAAATATTCGTGTACAATGTCATCATCAAAATCAATCGGAAGAGTGATAGTTTTCTTTGACGTTTAATAATTTAGATATTGTTGCATGCTAGAAAACCAGTTACGGTAGAGTAAAAATTTACGCTTTGTTGGAAATCCAAAGACACACACATATATTTAAAGAAAAAGAAGAATCCAAATTTTAACGGAAAACCTCAAAAGAGGAAAAACAGAGAAAGCTTTCACTATATCTATTTCAGAGAAGATCTTCCCAAACGGATTATGAATCAGATATAGAAAAGGATATGCTGCATAAATGTATTAACCGACGACGATTTTATGACGATGTGACCATGATGTCAACGATAGTGATGATAACCGACTTGGACAATGAGATCACGGTGCATGCATCCGGTGGTTGACAACCCAGTGGTGGTAACGATTGCTTTTGGAGGATCTTTAGAGCTCTCTCCTCTCTTCGCCTCCCTTCTCCTTCATTGTCTCATGGGAATGATTATAAATTTATAGCTGCTTTAAATACATGCAAAACCCGTACACTCCACTTCATCTGACGACTAAAATGATCCCCTTGATCATATATGATGTATTTGTATATTTGAATGCAAATGAAGTAATTGTAAGATCTTTTGTTGGAATCGAGACGCCGATTGACTATAAACACCCATATTTTTTTGGAATTTAACATGTCCAAAGTTTCAATAATATTTTAAGTTTGATTCTAGTTCAATTTCTGATCAGCTTTCAAGATCATTAAGTAATTGATAATTTTGGTCATATCGGATATAGAAATTTTGTTTTATTTTATTTTACGTATATTTTGATTTAAATAAAATATATTTAGTGATAATAATTATTTTAAAAAATATTCAAAACATCTAAAATTATTTTAATTTTTTTTAAATAATAAAATTTATTAAAAAAAAGCAAATCATATAATAATATATCAAATAAATATATTTTTAAAAAATTGAGGTTTAGCTATTTGGCTAGAATATTTCACCAGATATTGTGGGGCCCGACTAGTGAAATGCAACTACAAATAGTTTCAGAAAAATGCTAAACTTCATTGTCTCCTCTCAACCTATTTTTAACAACATAAATTTATCAAAAACCATGAATGAATAAAAATTAATTAAAATAAAAAAATGATGTCTATCTTAATTAATTGGTTTTTTTAACAGCTAATACTCCAATACCAAAACTATAAGTTTTGATAAAATCTTCCAACATCACAAATATGATTCAGCACGAATCTCAAAGTCATTATTACTTAAAAATTATCAAAAGTAAGGTGCATATCCGAGTCCATATAATGAGAATAATGATGAACATATGCGAATTCAAGCACAGTTGAAAAAAAGTTAATTGAGCTCTTAAATTTTATAATTTTTTTTATATGAAATAGTTAAATTAATCGTTTGTCTCATTTAAAAATTATTTTTGCTATTTTCTTTTATTTTAATATATAAATTTATCTCTCCTGAAAATTAAAATTAGTTCTGCCCCTGCTGGTGAATGATTTATATAAATCTGAAATATAAAGAAAGGATTCATATTTATCACATAATTTTTATATATTTTTATATCTAATATTTAAATTTTAACAAGTTTTATTACTTATGAACCAAAAAAAAAAAAACATAATCATTTTGAATAGAATAATAACAACATTTTATCCAAATCATAACATAATTATTCTCTATTATGCTCTATTAAATATCAAATTCTCATTTAATTTTAATAAAATAAAATTACTATTATATTTTTTGACCTTCTTTTTAGGTCTATTTCTGCATTTCTTAACACAAATCAAATTTAATACAATTAAGAGGTCTTAGATTCAAGTCATTACATTTATGTTAAAAATATGAATTTGCGATTGAATTCATTCATTCAAACATCTTCAAAAGAAAAAAAAAAAAAAGAGGTGACACTTTTAAACTAATATTTCATCATTCTTCATAATAATAATTTTCCCTCGAAGAGCGACGCCTTGTGAGACCGGGTTTGGAAACGATCAAGACGTTCATATGGCGAGGCTCGCTTTCTCGAAAGAGGTGTTGACCCTTGGGACCAGGTTTGAGGCGATCAAGACCCGTAGTTCATACAACAGGCTCGCTTTTCCTCAAAGAGGCTAGCTTGTCGGACCACCGTTCGAGCGATCAAGACGTAGTTCATATGACAAGGCTCTTTTCCCTCGAAGAGGCGTTGACGCCTGTGACCGGACCGAGTTTGGAGCGATCAAGACTTGTACCATCTGGCGAGCTCTTTCCCTCAAAAGAGAGCGATTGCCCTGTCGGACCGACCGTGAGGCGATCAAGATCCGAATTCATATGAGCTCCGCTTTTCCTCAAAGAGGCGTTGACCGCCTTGTCGGACCGACTTTAGAGCAATCAAGACTCGTAGTTCATACAAGAAGACTCGAATAAAGGCGACCGCTCTGTTATCGACCGGTTGAGGCGATCACCGCGATCTGGTACGAAGATGGTCGACGATGGGCGGCCGACGACATCGGCAGACGATGACTCGAGGTAGTCGGCGATGATAACCGCCGATGATGGTGGTGATCACGGAGATTGTCACGATGGTCACGACGGTAAGGCGGCGCGGCATATTGGCTACCGACGGATGGTACGGCAACCGGCGACGCAAATGATGGCACGGCGCCTACGCATGACCGAAGATCCGATGCTTAAGCGCACGATGGTCCACGGTAATGACCAATCTGGTTGGCGGCCGACGGGTGGTCAGCAATGCAATCGGCAACCGATCGACGGCTAGGCCGGATACAGAAGAGATGGTGGACCGCGATTGTCACGATGGTCGGCGGACCGATCGGTAATGATGACCGCGCTCGCTGGCCGACGGGTAATCTGGCATGATTAACGGCAGTAATTGCGGTGGCGACCAGCGCCGACAATGGCAGGATAATGACGGAGATGGTGGTGACCGCAAAGATCATACATGGTCTACGCAAGGATAAGCGAGACCGGCATTGTGGTCGGCCGACGGGTGGTAATACAGAATCGGCAACATGAGCAGCGACCGAGCCGAAGCAATGGTGGGGATGATCTACGAGATGGTGACCGGCGAAGATCGCGATGATCCAGGCCATTTGGTGAGGTCGACGGGTGGCTCAATGGATAACCAGCGGCCGAGCAGTGGGATGACCGGCGACGATGGGTGAAAAGATTGCCGTCGGCCGGCGAAGGGTGAGAATGGTTACGGTGATGACGACAGATAACCGACGGGTTGGTGTAGGCAATCGACTAGTCGAGCTAACCGCATCAAGTCGGTGGGGATGACCCACGATGGTGGTAACCGAAGATCCGCGATGGCAGGACCGATGACGGTAGATGGCAATGACCACTATGGGTTAGGTCGACGGGTGGTCGGCAGAATCAATACCGACGAGATCTTTGACCTATCCGGTTGTTTGTAAGAGTGTGATTAATGACGCTAACTGGAAGAGGTTGAATTGAATCCGCTGAGGATTTTTGACCCATCCGAGGTTGTTTGTCAGAGAGTGACTCGATGACGTTAACCTGTATGGAAGAGGAATTGAATCCGAGGATTTTGACCCATCCGGTTGTTTGTCGAGTGTTACCCAATGACGTTAACTATGGAAGAGGTCGAATTGAAGCCGAGGATTTTGACCTATCCGAGGTTGTCGAGTGTTACCACGACGCTAACTGTGGAAGAGGTTGAATTGAATCCAATGAGGATTTTGACCTATCCGGTGATTGTTTGTCGAGTCTTTGCTCGGCGACGCTAACTGTGGAAGAGGTTGAATTGAATCTGCCGAGGATTTTGACCCATGGTTGTTTGTCGTGTTACCCATGACGTTAACTGTAAGAAGAGAGAATCCGCCGAGGATTTTGACCTATCCGAGGTTGTTTGTCGAGTGTTACGATGATGTTAACCCGTGGAAGAGGTTGAATCAATCCAGGATTTTGACCTATCAGGTTATTTGTCGAGTCTTTGCTCGGCGACGCTAACTGTGTGGAAGAGGTTGAATCAATCACGAGAATTTTTGACCTATCCAGAGTTGTTTGTCAGAGTGTTACCTAATGACGTTAACTTATATGGAAGAGGTCGAATTAACTTGAGGATTTTGACCTATCCGTCGAGTTTTGCTCGACGCTAATGGTGGAAGAGGCCGTGAAAAGTCCACCAAGGACCTTTGACCTATCCTAGGTTGTTGTCGATACATTAGACCTTGCATGGAAGAGGTCAATTAAAACATCCGTTGTGGTTGTAGCCAAAGTTGCTCCTTCCTTGGTGTCGTTTTCCATGAGTATGAGTGGAAAACATAATTTGCAAAGTTATATCTATTCTCAATGTTGAAATATCCTCCAACTTTGACTTGTTTCAGGATGGAAATCGATTAGATGCTTAACATGGGTGATCTTCTAAGATTAAGAGTTGCCCCCGTTGTAATCAAGGAACAAAGTTTGATTAATCTTCATTCTTCGCTTCTTTAAAAGTTTGAAATGCTCCACCTCGATGGTGGTTTTGATCTTGTGGGAAAACTTGGTCCATATAAGATGAAATAATGGAATCCCACTGATACCAAAGCTATGCGAAAACCAAATATGGTAGAGTAAAAGTTCTCGCCTTAGCTTCGTTGTGAAGTCCAGCACACATACAGGTATTTAAAGAGTAAACAAGAAAACTCTAGAATTTTTACATGGAAAATCTCGAAAAGAGGGAAAAATCATGGGGCCTAGCCCAATAAAAAGCTTCCACTATGTATCTGTTTCAGAGTACAAGATCTTCCGATACGGATTACGAATTGTATAGAGGAACAACAACTATGTGACAACGATCAGTATAAGCTAGTAGTGATGATGACGCGAATCGGCCGAGCAATCACGTAAATGCGAACAATCACCGCGTAAGTCATCATGATGAAACCGGAGATTGACGACGAAGGATCAACGACGGGCCGACGCGGCTGGCGTGGTTGATGACCGCCGAAAGTGCGACGATTGTGCTTGGAGGATCTTTAGAGCTCTCTCCTCTTGCTTGGCCCCCTCATATGAGGAATGTATTTATAAATTGGAATGACGTCTGTATATCATGCAAAATCAACCACTCTCCATCGGATGGCTCATGATGATTCCCTTGATCATATGATGTATTGTGTATTTGAATGCTCAAATGAAATGAATTATGATCCGGCTCGTTAGATCCGCCCGAGACACTTGATATAAACACTCAATGTTTGAGAGTTATTTAGAGATTTAATTGACATCCCGAGTTTCTAAGGATATTTTAAGGCTTGATCACCGCCAACTAAGGATTAACTTGCTTTTGATATCAAGATTCGTGCTTCGACTAGTAGAATTTTCAGTGTCATATCAAAAATAATGATATTCAATAAATTATTACGAATGTATTATGGCATGCATCAATCTACTGTTTCGAAAGCCGACGATTTTATTAGTAGAATTTATAATGATTTTTTTTTTTTTTTTTTTTTTTGCACAAATAAAGGTAATACGTGAGATTTGTTTCGAGATACTAAAGGGCAAAAATTGCAAAATTATATATATATTTTTTCTGAACACGATTTGTATTATTAGACTAAAATAAAGCAAAATTAAATTCAATTATATTACCAAATCGATTTTATTATAGCTGAATGGAAAAAAAAAAAAGTGAAATTAGGATAAATACGACCACAAACTACGTGTGTAATTTATTTATTTACACGGGGTTAAAAAGCAAAGATTTTAGGATCAAATTTATTTTTAGAGATTATAATTATTTCCAAAAAATAAAATAGAATAAAGAGTGAAAAAATATGGTTTACACACCCAGGTTCCCCTTTTTAAGGAGATGGCCTCACGGGTCCCACTGGTTACCATATATAGGGGCGTGCGTTTGGTTGGTTTGGATGGATAGGATGATAAATTTTTAAAACCGATTGGTTTTGGATTCCTAAAAATATTGATCTAAACCGACCAAATTAAATGCAAAACCAAAGAATAATATTAATTTGTGTTATTTTGGATTGGTTTGATGAAGTTGGCTACATTTAAAATTATTTGCATAATTTTTATTGTATAATAAAACAAGCAATAAGAAAATAACATAAATATAATAAAAAAATGCAATTAACTACTTCATGCGCTAAAACAAATATTTAAAACTAATTTTTACTTACCTTAACGATGTTTTCAACTTAGAAGTTGAAACCATATTATCATATTATGAGACAAAATATTTTGAAAAATTGGATAAATTCTCCAAAAAAAGCACCTACCAAGTATTAAAAAATAAATAAAATAAATGTATAATAGATAAACCTATTATACATAAATTAATAATATCACATTACATATAATTACTTTTTTTATTTGGTTCCATCCAAAATTTTATTTAACAAACCAATCCAAAACCAAAACCAAAGTTTCCAATAATTAAAACCAAAATCCAAATTACTAAGTTCAAAACCAAACCAAATTACTCAAAAACTTTGGTTCGGATTGGTTATTTGGTTAAAACCAAATAATGCACACCCCTAACCATATACGTGTAATTGGATCCGTATACCCCCGCCGGCTATATGAGGGGTTACAACGAGTGCGCTCTGTGTCCATAAGATTCCTAAGAGCTAAAAGAACACACCATCTCTCAGCCTTTCCTACTAAGAAAACTCTCCGAGATGGATTGGGTGAGAGGCTCCCGCCGAGGAAGTTCCAGCCGCCACTCGCTTTAGAGCTACCCTCCAGCCACATTTGTTGTCAACGGCTCCTCTCGCCGCTTCACTTCTCCAACGCGAGGAAGCCATACTCACCGATCTCCAGGGATGCCCCCAAATCATCTCCTGCTTCGGCCACGACATCACCCCCGATCCTACTGGGGGCGGAATCGATCGCATCTACAACCTATTCCTCGAATACGCGGCCGGCGGTTCCCTCTCCGACACCATCCGCCGTGCCGGCGGAGGTTTACCGGAGCCCAGCATCCGCCGCTATCTCCGATCCATCCTCCTCGGTCTACGCCACATCCACGCCATGGGATACGTTCATTGCGACATCAAGCTCAAAAATATCTTGATCGTCGACGGAGAAGTGAAGGTTGCCGACTTCGGACTAAGAGAGGAGGAAGAATGACGGAACCTGGGGAACGTCGATGTACATGGCGCCGGAATCAGCTGCATGAAAAGTGTACGAGGCGGTGGCGGATATCTTGGCCTTTGGGTGCACCGCTGCGAAATGGTTACCGTGGCGGCGCAATCGAGAATGAGTTTTGGGTACTTATGCGAATCGGATCAGGCGATGAGCTGCCGGAGATCCCTCCGGCAATGTCAGAGGAGGGAAAGGACTTCCTCCAGTGCGCTTTTGTCAGGACCCCGACAATCCGGACAAATGGAGAGCCTCTTATCCCGCTCAGTAGTTTTCTCATCTAACGGAACCGAAAGGAATGCGATGGTATGCTCTATTCCGTTTATAACTCCGACAAGTGTGTTGGGTTATTTATTTTCCTCAGTTCAATCGAATTGTTCGAGACCGAAATGGCGGATTTGTTTCCATTAAGATCAGATGAAGATTCGGCGAGAGAAAGAATTGAAATTACTTACGTGTTACAAGAGTTGAAGATGTTGGATTACTGAGGAGTGCGAGCGCTAGTATTGAACATGAAGGGGAAGATATTTGGACGAGCTGTAAGAGACGTTAAGCTTCAGTTTTTCTCCGCCATTTAATATTCTGCTCCCTTCTAAGAAGAGGGAAGCGGTTAACTGTGAGGGCGGGGCAAGAATTAGTTTCTTTGCGTATGTACAAAAATTATGCCAGCATATTCTGTTAAGCATTAGGTTAGGATTTTTGAAATTATTAAATTTATTTTAAAATGAATATAATATAAAATTAGTTGATTATTTATTCATTATACTCATTTAAAAATAAATTTAATGATTTTTTATTTTTGTATAAAAATTTATTCTGTAATAATTTATTGTTTTAAGAAATAAATTTTTTTTCTATAGTTACGTTGTTTAATTTACTTTGGCTGTTTAGATTTCAGTTGTAGTGAGAACATGATTAACTTGCATATAACAGCCTTCGCTTAGTATTGAAGCTGTAGTTCACTCTATACATATGTACTGTAGTATTAAAAATTAATAAAGATAAATAAATGACATAATCCGAACAAATAAATTTTAAATTAAATTTTTTAGCTGACAAGTCTAAACTTCTAATCACTAACTTAAAATCTCTTACACAATTTTTATCCTTCGTGTTAAATTTATAAACTATGGGAATAAACAGAGATGATATGTTTTAGAATTGATTTGTATGATTAGAATATAATTTGAGCGTAGGGATGTTAAATATTGACCCATACGATAACTCGATATGAATTTGACTCAAAAAATTTGGATTCAGATTGAACTAAATAATTTTTGGGTCGGATTAAAAGAATTGACCGCTTTAATATTTCAAAGTCTAATTGTTTACCCACCCACCAAATTGACGATTTTAACCCATTCAAATTTGAGTCAAAATTGGCATGATCATTTTACCTGTGACCAAATTTGACTGATTTTGACTTAAAATACATATATAAATAGTTCTTTCAAGTCGTCAAGTCATCGAAAGTGGAAGTCGGATTTGATTGAGGAGATTTTGACGCTTTAATAAATGATCAATTCATATCAAATATTCAGGTCAATCCGACCCACTGACCCAAAATAACACCCCTACTTGCGGGTTAGATCTATTTGATTGGGTCAATTAAATTAAATATATTATATTCAAATTCTAAATTCAAATAGAAAAAAACGTTGATATATAAAATAAATGATTTACTGGGTTGAACTGAAGTTTGATGGATTCAAATTAAGTTAAATTAGAATCAAATATTTTACCTCATATAATAAGGTCAAATTAGAATCAAACATATTTTAAAGAGTCAACTTCAACTCAAATTCAAATCAAATCGACACTCCTATGCAAATCATTTCAGTTATAAAAGTAATATCAAGAACGCAATGATGAATGTGAAAAAGGTCAAAATCTAACTGCAACAAAAAATAGCATATTTCTTCAGAGATAACAAAGTATTACAGGGCTAATCTGCTAAAGAACTAATCATAGCCCTTCTTTTACAAGTCAATCCCCCCATTGTTCTCGGAATCAGAGCTGGAAACGGACGTCAATGGCAACTTTCAATAGAGAAACTGCGATCCTAACTTTTCACAAATACCTGAACTCGTCCAACAGAAAACCTCTCCTTCGTGTCTGTCATTCGTGCTCTTCTCCCTCACAGTAAGCCAGTCTACTTCTTCCTCCGGCAGAGTGCTCGCCCAATCCGGCCGCTCCTCCGATGCCAATGCCCTAATCCTCTCTCTTCCACCTTCCCCGTCGAACCAAAACCGAAACGAATACGCCAATTCTGAAGTTCTCGGAGAAGACAGTGGAATTGCTGGAGTAGCGAATGAGTAACCCAGCACACTTCTCGGAGACGTATAAGAAGCAGAGCACGCCATGGTTGTCTCTTCTGATTCCATTTCTGAAGAGGAACCGGCGAATGGGTGCGACAAGAGCATCTCCGCGGTCCAGCGCTTGCTGGGCTCTTTCTCAAAGCAACAACGAAGGAAATCCTTGCCCTCCTCCGACATCTCCGGCGGGATCTCCGGCTGGTCGTCGCTGAACCCTATTCGAAACATCAGAGCCCAAATTCCATACTCTGAATCCTCGGCGCGGCTCCAAGGCTGCAGGCCGGAAACCATTTCGCAGACCGTGCAGCCTAACGCCCAAATGTCGGCCGGCGCCTCGTACTCCATTCTAGCAGCCGATTCTGGAGCCAAGTACATCGGCGTTCCCCTGATGTCCTCGCGGGAATCCTCTGCCGCCCTCTTCGCATGTCCGAAGTCGGCGATCCTCGCTTCTCCGCCGGCGATTAAGATGTTTTGGGGTTTGATGTCACAGTGAACATATCCCTTTGCGTGGATATGGCGAAGACCAAAGAGGATGGAGCGAAGGTAGCGACGAATGGTCGGATCCGGTAGTGTTCCACCGGCGCGTTGGATGGCGTCGGAGAGGGAGCCACCGTCGGCATATTCGAGGAATATGTTGTACATGCGATCCATGCCGACGGCAGCGGTGTCAGGAGTAATGTCGTGGCCGAAGCAGCCGATGATTTGGGAACAGCCCTGGAGATCTTCGAGTATGGATTCTTCGCGCTCGAAGCGAAGCAGAGGAGAAAGGGGCCGATTTGACGGCAAATGTCGTCGACGGGAAGCTACGGTTAAATGCAAGGTGGACGGCGGCGGAGCTTCCTCGACCAATGGCGGCGCCTCTCACCCAATCCATCTTTAGGTAAGGCAGAAGGGAAGATCGCTGTGATTTTTTTAGGAAACTTTTGGACACTGAGATGGCGAGAAGACGAGCACTGTATCATTTTATTGGCGACCGGGGATTCGTGAAGATTCGGATCCACGATCCGATCACACATTCCCGTGACGCCGCGGCCGTGGGGGGTACATAATAGGCTTTAAAATGAGCCGTACCGTGTGGCGATTTGTGTGGCCATCTTATTTATGGTAAAACAATAATAACACATAGATTATTATTTCTTTCCAATTTTGGGGGTTTAATTGTCGGTTTAATCTGTTTATATTCCCTTATTTTATTTTCTTAACTGTGATTCATTTTTCTGTATCAGTTTCTTTCCAATTTTAAATGTGAGCTGGCATATGAATTTAATTACATATCATAATCTTATTTTTTATTAATTTGATCAATAAAGATTAATTAATTTTTCCTTTTTAGACATCATATTAAGTTTGTATGGAATTATCATGTGGAGAGATCATACATTTTATTTTATTTTAATGATGACTGAAATAAAATAAAATAAATCAAATAATCAGTGTACCATTCTCGAGGATGAAGTTCATTTTACTCTCTCTTGGTGAAAAAAATACTCTCTCTCTCTCTCTCTCTCAAGAATATCCCTTTAGAATTGTAAGATCAAAATCAGATTTCTTCTTTTACAGACGCCAATTTATTTTTTTATAAGTAAATAATAATATCATTTATGTAAATATTAAAATTTAGATAGTAGATATATAAATATATAAAAATTATGGGGTATATATATGAATCCCCTAATTATAAAACTCAAGCCAATTTTAAATGTTTGAATAAAATTTTTATATTTTATAGTCCTATAATTTTCATGTGATAAAATTATGATACACTTCAAGATGTTGATTATTTCATTTAATTCATCAAATCAATCAAGCTATTATTCTATGATATTAATCAAGATCCACATATTCAATTTAGATCATACTTAACATAAACCTTAGTGCAATCGTATTATCTTATTTTATTTTTGTTACATGGAAAGTATCTAAAATATCTTCATATTTATGTTATTTTTGTCTTTCCCACAAAATAAAAAAAATACTTTTAAATAAAATACCTATAAATATCATCCCAAAAAAATAAAATATTTTTTAACTCTTAAAACTATTTTAATTCTTTAAAATTCCTTGGAAGAAAAATGATCTGATAAAATGATATTCTTTTAAATGTAGGATATCACTTTAGAAAGTTATCTAAAGCTTACAATACATGATTATACTATTCAATTGTGTTTTATTTTAGATAGGATATCACTTTAAGCTTTATTTTAATTTTCTTATAGTATTCTTTTTTTTTTTCTCTTCAATTTAGAAACCTAATAGTTAAATAATATTCTAACAAAAAACATTTTATGACCATAGATTATATTTTAATGGTTTTTATCAACTTCTAAAAATTATCATTATGCAATAAAAATCAATAATGAGCAATGACCTTATTTACATTAGTGAGTATTAGTATTGCTTGATGTTAAACATCAGCGTTAATCTCAACATCAAATATTGGCATTAACGATAATTATAATTATCGATAATGTTATTGACAATGATTAACAGAATCAACTTTTTCTTAATAAGTACTAAGGTATTATTCACTCTAATATCTACAAATACATTCTATAAAGGATGATATAATAATTTTTAATTTTTTTTAAATTTTTTTTTCATAATGGATTCATTCATTGAGGGGCTCTTAGAGATCATTTATAATTTTTTTATTTTTATTTATTTTATATTATTTTTCAAAAAAAAATTTATTTAGAGAGTTTTTTATATGATTTTATTTTTTATTTTTTAAAATAAATAATATTATTTTTAAAAAAACTTAAAACATCTAAAAAAAATGTTTTGAGTGTTACAATCAAATAAGTTTTACTTTTAAATAAAACAAAATAAAAAATAAAAAATAAAAATGATCCCAAACGGCCCTTATTATAAGCTTAAAAGTGACTAATCTCTATGAATGAATATATATGTCATGCTTTATTGATTTTTCTAAATTTACAAATAATTTCACGTGCAACGAAATTCAATTGAAAATTTAAATTATAAATCTGATAAATTTAAAAATCAGATTAGAATTTCGATTCCAAACTAGGTTTTAACCATGACTTCGATCTGTACTGAACTCCGATATATTCAATCAGCTTAACAAAAGGCTGCATTTTTAATGAAGTTTTTGTTCCCAAGTGGCCAACGAGAGTTCGAAGAATTTGGTTATTGTACACATAACAGTTTAAAGAGAAATACGAAACTTTTTTAAAAAAATTACATAAGAATTTATGACTCATAAATATTTGATGAGATGAATCAAACTCCCTTCAAAATATATATCCAAATAATTTTTTATTAACAGTTAATTAGAAATATTAATGATATATAACATTATAACGTTATTTATAATGTTATTATAATATAATAAAAACATTAACGTTAAAATATATAAGATAAATTAAATAAATATAAATAAAGTCAATAATATATAACTTAAAATAATTGTCATTAACGGCTATAAATAATAAATGATGCTTTAATATTTTACTCACATTCACTTATAAATACAAATGAATATGAGCTAGAAGGAGTTGAAAATATTTTAACTAATATTCCCGATCATTCTTCACAATAATATTTTTTTTAACAAAATATTTCAAAATGTCAGGATATGAAATGACAAAATATTTTGTGCTAATCTAAGTTACCTGTCAATCTCCAAAACAAAATCTCATTTGCGTAAAGTTCATTTGATTAGATGTATTCATAGTGTAATGAATTTGCAATACAAGAAATTTCAAAATATTGATGTTTGTTTCAAAATTTTGGAATCAAATGTAAATTTTCAAGAAATTTCAAACTCTTGGTATAGTTCATTTTTTGTGTATTTTAAATTCACATAATTTGGCCAAATTTTGAATACCCTAAATATTTTATCATTGCAATCACTTATAACGGCTTCCACTGGCCTTCCTCTAAAACTAGTACATGTACCATGCATGATTCACTCTCTCGACAAGGATTACCTATTTTGCCTTCATCACATTTTTTATTTTCTATTATTTTTAATTATAAATCAAATAAAAATATTTTTTATATTTATTTAACAATTAATCAAATAATTATAAAATATTTTAAATATACTTAATTAATTTTATAATATATTTATAATCCCTTAAAAGCCAAATCGGCAGATCTTTCTATCCATTCCTCCAACTCCGAGCTAGAGTTCAGAAGGAGGACACGTGTGTAAACAATATTATGCCAGTTGTCTTTATTTTTTTTGGAAAAAGTTAAGAGCCGAAGCCCAATTCATTCCAAATGAAATAATCGGTTACAGATTACAAAAATGGGAAATTAGAATTACTAGAATGACAAAACACAAACAGGAGAATAAAAGTGACTTTCCTGGACTCGAAAATGGGGCAGATCACAACCCACAAGAACATCCAAGGGATGTTACAAAAGCAGAACCAGAAAGCAAAACAGATCCTCGACGGCAACCTTCCCGCCTTCCGTCATTCATCACAAATAAACCCAAACTCCCGATACATAACTTCCGCGAGGAGAGGTTGAGAGGCCCCAGGAAAGCTGGCGGGTTCTCTCCAACAACGTGACAAAAGGAGTTCGACCGGCATTCATCATCGTGGACAGACCAAAAGAGGGCCCTCCAACCAATATGTTAGCAAATGAACAAGCGGGAAAGCAGAAAAGCAGGAAAGCGAAAACCAACCAAAACATCAGTTCGTAAAAAGACAAAATACTATTCAGGTTCAACCAATTCTCTAGACGACACGAGCGGAGGCCTTAAATTTCATCGCTAAGTTTAAACCCAATTTGAGCTTTTATCAGTAATGAGACCGTGGAAGAAGACACTTCTGTTGATGCATTCTCCTATTCCTCTCCCTCCATAAATGATAAACAATGTAAGCTGTTATAAGATAGCCGAGGCGCATTAAAGCTTATGTTCTAAAGATGAGAAGGAGCTTAAAACTTGAGCCAGCTTCATGTTTAAAAGAAAAAAACCACCATTCGGCAGGAGGCTCCTGATCAAGAGCATTGAGAAATTGCATTCGAAAAAAAGGTGAGAGTGAGATTCATTAGCTTCATCAAAACCGACATCTAGTGTTAGAACCCAAACCCACTGTGAAGCACATCGAGGTCTTGAGACCACCATCATGCCATCAGACAAAATAAAGCTTGATTGATGGCCATAAACCAAATTTCCCCATGCCAATTGACTTTGGGAATTTGATCAAAATATTAACTTAATCAAATGTGATGTAATAGGCTTATTATCCTTCCAAAAAATAGCAACTTTACCACATTCTGGCAACCTACTTATACAATCATGAGGGACATGTAATTTCACTCGTCAGGAAGGACCCAACTCTCATTTTGAAGAATCTCTCTAAGTTGTGATGTAGGGGGCTTCTTGAAAATGGAGAAACTAATTTGACCCAAAATTTCATAAAGGGAGTACCCCTCACACCAAGGGTCAAAATAGAGAGAAAAGGAAGAGTTACATCTGATGTTAAGTTGGAAGCATACTAACCTTCCATAATAGTAATCAACTCTTTCCAATGAGGGAAGACCTAGAAGTGACATTCATCCAAAGGGAACCATATTTGTTAAAAAGCCATGAAGATAAGAGAAGAACCATTAAGAATCACATAATTTAACCTTGCATATTGTATATAATGTAGTGCATGAAGTGAGGCCCGATCCTCCACAATCCCTAGGCAAAGTGGTGTTATACCAAGAAATCATATGAAGTTTCTTACTTTCCCCACTATGAAAGAAGAAGTTTGAAGTGATAGAATTTATTTTTTTGAGAACACCTTTTGGGCAAGCCATAGCTCGAAACCAATACGATAACAGGCCATTAATGGAAGATCTTATAAGTTGATACCTGCCACCAAATGATAGAAGCTTGCTCTTCCATCCGGCTAACCATTTATATATTTTATCAAGCAAGGGAGTAAAGTGAATAGATTGTAATTTACCATGCACCAAAGGAAGCCCTAAGTAATGAAAAGGAAGGATGCCTGAGTTGACCTGCAACAAACTACAAAAGGTGTCCACTTGCCTACACTTCTTGGAGAAACAGATTTGGGATTTTTCCCCATTCACAGAGAGTCCCATAGTAGAAGAAAGAAAGTCGAGAGCAGATTTAAGAGATGCCACAGTTGAGTAATCAGCTCTACCAGATCATCCAAGCAGAAGGTGAGAAATGCCACAATTCCCAGTAAGGGGTGTACCTTCGTTGTTGAACTTCTCTATCCATAAAGCATGAGAATGAGTCCATAACCACAGAGAAAAGATAAGGGGATAAGGGGCATCCCTGCCTTAAACCATTAGTAGATTGAAAATACCCTTTAATCTCTCCGTTTATTACCAAAGAGAAAGGCACATTGGTGATGCAAGCCTCAATACACTGAATGAAAGAGGAAGGGAAGCCTTTGGATTTAAGCCTTTGCAAAAGAGAGTCACGATTTACCATGTCAAATGCTTTTTTGAGATCAAACTTTGCAATAAACTTTTCTTCCATGTTAGGAAGATGAAAGTCATTGCTGAATTCATGTGCAAGAACAATGTTTTCAGCTATATCCCTTCCTTTAATAAAAGCTGATTGCGATTTGTGAATGATATGAGGAGAACTTTGCTTTCGGATTGGCTAGTACCTTTGCTATTACCTTGTAGAATGTATTACAAGAGAGATTGGATAGTCGGATAGGGAGTTGGAATGCGTTTTCTTTGGTATCAAGGTGATTAGGCTATGTTTATAAATATTAGGCATCTTCCTTGACCTGAAAAAGAAATGAGCAGCTTTTAAGAAATGTCCACCCAGGATATCCCAATAGTGAGTGAAAAATTTGGTGTTAAACCCATCCGGCCCAGGAGTTTTGTTCTCATTTATGTTATGGAGAGCTTGGACAATTTCACATCACTTATCTCAATGTTCAACTCTTGATTTGATCCAACGAGAGGGTATTACCAATTGCAACATCATGAAGTTTGGGTGGCTACATGAGGAGAAGAGAGAGGCATAGTTGCAACAAATTTCCTTCACAATATCTTGGGGATCACTCAAGATGCCATTAGAGGATTGGATTGAACGGATCAGATTAGTACTCTTCCTTTCTCTTATGAAGCCATAAAGAAATTTCAGATCGTCATCAGAATTTTTCAACCAATGAGCTTTAGCCCTTTGCTGGGCCCAAGATTGTTCCTTAATTAAAGTGTTAAGATATCTGTCCTTTAATTCCTTAGCCTCCCTGGCCAAAATGATATTAGAAGGGTCTTTATCAAGTTCCTGAAGGAGAAAATTCTGCTCCAGCTTTATGTCATCTAGCTGCTCCTTTATTGGACACCTTTCCTTAGCATAGAATTTTAGAAATCTTCTAGTAGTTTGAAGTTTCTTGGAGAAGACAAATAGAGGGTCTCCAAGGATGTAACCAGCCCAAACTTTGAATAACCTCCTTGAGGTTGTCAATTTTGGTCAATAATTTACGAACATGAATGGTCTAGTAAAATCGGTTTGGATAGGTTGGTGATGAGTGGGGGTGATGCGAGGAGAGAGGCCACATTATAAAAGGAAGAGTCCAACCATGGGGAGCAGAGGACTCTATCAATTTTAGAGGAGATAGGATTATCCAGCTGTTGTTAGACCAAAGAAAAGGCCGCTGCTTGGGAGATCCAACAACCCACGCCTTGCACACACTTTAAAGTCCGAATACGGTGGGAATAGTATTACCACCACTTTTCTCCTTGCTATAAAGAACACTATTGAAATCACCCATAACAATCCAAGGTGAAGAAAGATTAGTCGCTAAACACCTTAAAGAGTCCCACAAGGATAGTCGTTCTCTAGCATCATTGGAGGCATAAACCCAGGATACACAGAAAGAGGAGGCACCAGGGGCCGAGACCTCTCCATGAATGAGTTGAGATGTCCTATGCAGCAGCTTGAAATGGATAGTGGAGGGGTTCCATTTGAGCCAAATTCTACCACCACTTTGACAGTCGAAGTTATGACAATACTCCTCTGGAAGAGTTTAGCACGTTTTATCAGTAGCTTATCGTTAAGAGAATCCAGAGACAACTTAGTCTCTAATAAGCACAAAGATCATCGCTTTGTTTTCCTTGATGAGTCTCACAATCATAGTCGCCTGGCCAACACCCTTTACGCTCCAACTACCCATGGAGACATTAGTCATTGGGAATTGGACGAGAGGGCTTCTTGCCCTTTTTTCTTTTGATTGATTTTCTGTTAGAACTTTGGAGAAGATTGACAAAGAGTTAGTCCAGTGACTTTTCCAGAGAGGAGAGGTCGTCGTGAGCTTGGTAGGGCAAGGCCTGGGAAGTCCGACTGGGTCGACACCATAGGAAGAAGAGAGGAGGTGGTGTTGTCAGCCAACATGAAAAGTGTTTGGTAAGGAAGAAGGAACATTACCTAAACCATCCTCGTGAGGGGAGAATGAGCAGAGGATGATTAAGGTCATTTGTTGAGGAGGGTGGGAATGTGGGTTTTGCTCGAGGGGGTCACCGGTTGATGGTAAAGAGGAAGCCTCCTTATGAAATGGTGAGTTGGCAGGGGGCTCAGCCGAAGAGCTGGATTGTGTTGGAGGAGGCATATGAGCTTTGGCCAGAGGACGGGAGACTCCTCTTAATTCTACCTACCACCCAGCTCAGAACTAGCGGGTTGAGAGGGCGTCAAGGTTCATGAAGGAACAAGTTTGGCAAGCAATTGGCTTCCAATCATTGAATATCTTGCTCAAATTTAAAACCATTAAGATTCATGAGAGGAGTCGAAGAGGAGACGAGGTGTTGATCCTGACTAACAAAAGGAAATTCTAGATTTGGCTGTAAGATTGTCCATAGCGGGATCACTCTACTCAACTTTGGAGAATCTGCTCATTTAAACAAAGGAAATTAGGCGGTTTATCCACAATGGAATCTCGGTGGCGTGTTCCTTGTGAGTTCAGTCCATTTGAAAGATGAATGGACGGCCGTTCGAAGCGAGGCGTTATCCACTTGGTTATAATCTTCACACAATTTGAAGGAAAAATCTCCCTCTAAAGTAAGAAGATCGCTACCCTTGAATTGCCATTTTTCTTAATGCTAACAACGAACCATAGTATGGGACGCTTTCCTATAGCATAACCCACAAGGGAGGTTCCATTCTTCAGCCAAGATTTAATTCATCTTGAAGGTAATTTGTTGGAATCGGAGGGATGTAGAGAGGGAGAAGGAATACTCTGCGTTGGGAGGTAAGAAGATCCTTCCGATTCTGGGCTACTGGAATTAGAGGCGGCGGAGGTCCCATCTTAGGTGAGCACCAAGAATGGAGTGAGGGGAGGATTAGAGGGACGCATAGGGAAGTTTATCAAGTGAGGCATGATTCCATATAGGAGAATCAGGCCCCGTGGCGAGGGGAGGGAAGAAGGAGCGGGGAAGAGAGAGAGACGGACGCTGACCTTTTTCTTCAGATGGTTACCTAAAAAACCACCGCCAACGCCGGGAACCCTTGATGCCCTAGACGCCGCCAGCTGCGCTTCCTCTCGCCGCTCGGGAGTTTAATCATATCAGTAGCTGTAAGATTGTCCACTGCCAATGGGATCCCGACTCTACTCAACTTTGTCTGTCTTATTTGGAAGTTGGAATTTTTTTACGTGTGGGGCAATAGACCAGTAGTGGAGCGAACGCTAGTGATCTGACGGCAGCAAATCGCTGTAGACCTCGTTGCTTGGTTAGTTCGACGGTGATTGGATTCCGAATTTGAAACACGTGCTTACCCGTTGTCACGTGACAGTTCACACGTCCGATGTTTAATCGTTATTCCGGTGGCTCACTTCCGTGAAGCGGGGAGGGTGTGCCGCCGCAAACAAACCGTGCAATGGCCAAACTCCCAACTCCACGCAATTACAAATATGCCATCCCCCAACGGATAATGATGATTATAAATAAATAATAATAATAATAATAATAAATTTAAATGAATAATAATGATTTTTTAATACAGATATTTGTTAAAAAATGAAGCGTGCTGATTTTTTTAATTATTTTCTCGATATTTACAGCCATTTGGACTCATTTTTATTTTTTATTCATTTTATTTATGTTTTGATTAGAATAAAATAAATTTATTGATGATATTTATATTTTAAAATACTTAAAAGTTTTAAAAATTAAAATTTAGTGCTTTTAAAATAATATTTTCTTCAAACAAATAACAATAAAACCACATAAAAATATTCAATATATATATATATATATATATATTAATACAATTCATTTAAAATTTCTAACTATTATCAATTGTCATTAGTTCAATCTTATATTATCATTCTTGATGTTCAAACAAGCACATGAAAATAATTTAATGTAGAATGTTTCACTTAGTTCAATATTTGAGTCTCACAAATATATTATACTATCTAAAAATGTAATGATAAAATTTTTGCAATAAAAGCTACTATCTAAAAGTTATGATGATTATTACAAAACTTTTATTAAAAAAATGATCTTTTTTTATGGCCACTGTAATATTTCAAGTAAGATTAAAAAATATAATTATCTCATTACATATTCTTCAAAATAATTGAACATAATTTCTCGATGACAAATACTGAATTATCGCAATGCCATCCTAAACATCACCTAAAAGTTGAAATTTTTGTATATTGGATTAAATCACATTTTCATGCACCCTAAACATTATGTTACAATGATAATACAATATATTTAAATTATAATTAATAGTGAGCTAATATGGTGTATGGCATGAATCAAATTCTCATTTTTTAGAGCCAAAGTCCAACCTAACTTGATCATGGTTAAAACGAACATTAGTATATTCCCCCTCCTTGCATTAATGAAAGGCAACCTGATTAGAGTTCAAATTTAAGACATCAGAGTTCATATATATATATATATATATATATATATATATATATATATATATATATATATATAAAATTTAGATAACTAATTTATTGAATATTAAAAAAGTTATTAAATTTAATTTTATATAAGAACTCGATTTTATTATAACGGAATAAAAAAAATAAAATGAAATTAGGATAAATATGTGTGAAATTCATTTGCAGTTTTATTTATTTAAACGTGAGGAAAAGAGAGGGTTTAGCTGACCGTCAATTTAACTAGCGGAGATTTTGAGATTTGTTAGCTGGATTTTGAATTAAATTTATTTTATTCATTATTTTTTATTTTCAAAAGGATAAAATTAAAAATGAGAAAAAAAAAAAAAAACATTGTTCATATTTCCTACATCCCTCTTCTGAAGTAAGTGGTCGCAGGCCCCACCGGTTACTAGATTATGTAATCGGATCCCTAAACCTCATCCACCTATTGAAGCCACTGCCAGTATATGCTCTCTGTCCATACATTTTTCCAAGAAAAAAAAAACACACATACATACCCATACAAAATAATTTCTGTTTCTTTCTTATTAGAAATTTATTTTTATATGCAATTTTAATCTATATATATATTAAAACCTATTTTAAATATTTGCATATATTATATAAATATATATATATATATATATATATATATATATATATATATATAATATTTAAATTTTAATATTTATATGCATAATACTTAAATTTTTAACATCATATTAAAATATCATTATTATTATCATTTCATATAAAAAAACTAAAAATATAATTATTAAATTTTAGATATTAAATATATAAATTCATATCAATTATGTGATAGGTATATAAATCTTTTAAATTATTTTTATACTATATAACAAATTTATATTTATGCTGTGACTTTTGAAGTTAATATTTCTAAAATTTGTAGCTCAAGCTTATCTGAAAAATAGTTCAAAAAATACTTATATGATAAAAAATGTTGGGAATTTTGAATGTAGCTTATATATGAATTTAATTATACATTATGCACTATATTATTTTTTAATATAATTAATTTTGTGATCAAATAAAGATTAATTAATTTTAAACTTTTGAGACATCTTATTAATTTTGTATGAAATTATAATGTGTAGAGATAGAGCATTTTATTTTATTTTAATGATGATGAAATAAATAAAATAAAATGACTCAATATATGGATCGTGATACATTCTATGCAAGTTCGCGTTTTACTCATATCTCATCTTGAGTGAAAAGAATGTTCTATCTATCTCTCTCTCAAGAACACTTCTTTAGAAGTGAAAGGCTAAAATCTTGCATTAACTCTTACATGAATTCAGGTATACTTTCGTGATTAGATTGATTGAGCAAATGGTTATCGTGGATTGGATGATGATGCAAACAACTACAATTGAGACTAGTGTGCCAAATAGTATTTATCATACTTCTATGTCAAATGCAAATAAGGTTAGAGAGGATGAAATTGAGGATATAACTATCTCCAATAAATAAAGGTTGAGGTCATTCAAAGTAGAAGCTAAAGTGGACTTTACATATGGCATGATAGTTGATACTGAGAAGCTGGATGTATGGGTTGATCAATTGGAGACTTCATTTTGTATGGATAGAAGTAGAACACTTATGACAAGGTTTTGTTTATGAGGTGATTAGTAGAAGAAGTGATAGCTTGAGGCAATGTAGGAATACAACATAGTGTTCTAATTTAAAGCTACTACTTTGGGAATAAATTTTGATGAAGTCACAACTTTATCTTCAAATTGTCTGGCTTTTCTCAATCATTGATCACACAAGTATGATAGCGATGACTATAGTACAAGAGTTAATGACACTATAGAGAAGAATGAAAACTAGTCGAAGATGGGTCTTTCTCCAAAAGAGAAAAGGGAAGAGAAGGCGATAATGACCCTTTCACTTATAAAATTAATGTCTTGGTAAGTTTTGTGATCATATCTAGATACTTGGGCACAAAAAAAGAAAAATGCTGAAAGGTTCGCTCCATGAACTCTTCACTAAAAAGTGGAAAAAGGATGGGGAAAAAAAAACAAAACAAGTGCTATGTGAACAACTACATTGAGTTCAATGGCCAAGGAGGACCCACTTTGTTTCTCTCTGATTGCAATGTCCATAGATATAATGACAAGGTTGTCATCCAATTTGGACATTATATACATGAGGGATGAGTTGTTCACCCTAAATATACATGCCAAATAAAGGTGATTAAAGCATCATCAATATCTACAATTAGAAAATCTCATTTTTATGAATCTTGTGCAAAAATTAGGGCTGTACATTATATCCTATCAGTTAATACCTTTTGGGCTAGAGATGAAAGTAATTATCAATGCCTTTGAAGTTTGCAACCACCAAGGATTATATAGATAAGATGGTTTATGAGGTGATTTCAATTGACGTTTTCTAAGTCATCTTTGATAGCTCACGCTTTTGTGAGTGTCAGCTCAAAAGGAAAGATAAACTTCTTTGTTGAAAAAAAGACTACGATGTGTTGATGAAAGATATAGTAACAACTTGATAAGCTGTTTAACTTATCAATGCAAACCAAAAATTATGATCAATGATTGTCCGTCCCATTAAAAAAAAGGAGAAGTTATGCTTTCTCTTTCTTGGGAAAAAATATCTTCCTCCAACAATCTACTGCTAATATGTCAAAATTCAATTCAATATTGCCTTTATCATAATAAAGGCGATCAAGGAGTGGTTTATATAGGGTATATTACATGGCAGTGTATTCTTAGTTACCTACATCCAAATGGAAGAAATACATATCTTCTAGAAGAACAATTGAACAAAATCCTCACAAGTGGAGAAGCTTATTTTCTTGGAGGGCCTAAAGGGTCAACCTTCTTACAAATTCAAGCAAGAAGAGGATAAGATGACATCTATGTTCCATTGGTTTTGGCTCAAAAGAGGAGAAATTGTGGTAGAATTGAGTCAATACAAGTAGTACACTCAATATATGACTTTAGACATTTGCAAAGTACTCTTAAAGGTGAAATGCTATTTAAGCTTCATGAAATCGGATGCTCTCAAAAGAGTTTCAAATTATCTCAAAACATCTTGAAAGGTCATTTACTAGGCAAAGCTTATTGGTACAACTTTCCCTCAAAATTCAAATAAATGAATTCTTGAGAGGTACCCATAACTTGAGGATCAGTAAGTGATCATTCAAATCATCTATGATCATAATTTGAAATTAAATCATAAAAGATTACAAATTTGTGGTTATTGAAGTTTTTACCGTCTAATTTCTCTAGAAATTGTCAATTGTGGTGATTCTAATATCAGTTTGTTGAGGATGAAGAGGATGTTACCAAGAGTTCAAGGTTCAAAAGTTAAGACCATTGCATTCAATTTCAGATTTACAACAATATAGTGATCGATTTGAATATTTTTACTTGTTTGGATAAGTTTTCATTTGAATTTAAATTCAGATTAAGATAATTATTGAAGGAATATTACTTTGAACTTATCAAGATTTGCTATTGTTAATAGTGTCTTATTTTGTGGAGTTTATTTAGGCGTTAATTAGATCTTATCCCTAGTTGTAATTTCTTATAAATAAGCTTGTTTTTCTTTTAATACAGGTAATCAAATTTATCTCAAATCCTTTTTTTTTTCTCATTTCCTCTTCTCCAGTTGAACTAACCAGACGTTAAATGTTGAGAATCCAAGTCATCTAGCTAGTTTTATCAAGTGCTGAAGATTAGTTGGAGCCACTGGTTTTTACGAACAATGCAGCTGATCTTTTGACATGCGACAAGTTTTGTTAAGTTTAAAGTAGATGCTCAAATACAACTATGTTATTACTACAGGCTTTTGTTTGTACTCTGAAGTTATTTGCATCACCTTCTCCTTTGCAGTTGTTGAACATCCTTTATCCAAGATCGTGAGGAGCGGACATACTCCCCAGGTAGCCATTAACCTTTATCTTATTTTAAAATATATTAATGAGTCTTTCTACGTTCCATGTCGTATGTAGTGGTTTTCAATTACTTTTTTTGTCAAAGAGCTTTCTTTTAAACATATTGCCCATAGAAAAGTGGATCTTGCAATCGTACCGAGTAAAACTTGTCAAAATAATCATGACATGAATCCTTTAAATCATTGTGTTAATGCTAGGGTCTAGAAGCATGCATATGGCTTGAATCTGAAAATGTGAAATAATGTGACGGCCTGATGCGGTTAAATAATGGTTCTACATTATAGACAAGGAAGTTAGTCCATGAAACTAGAATTAGATTAGGATCTTGGAATATAGGTACTCTTACAGGTAAATTAATGGAATTAATAGATATTATAGTTCATAGAAAAATAAATATTTTATGTGTTCAAGAAACTAAATGGGTTGGGGAGAAGGCCAAGGAGATTGATAGTTTAGGTTTTAAACTTTGGTATTCAGGTAGAAGTCGAACTAGAAATGATGTATGTGTAATTATAGATAAAAGTTTGAAGGATAATGTTATAAATGTTAATAGATGTGAAGATAGAATTATTTTTAAAGATTATTATGACTAAGATTATCAATGTTATAAGTGTTTATGCTCCTCAAGTAGGTTTGGATGTAAGCTCAAAAGAAAAATTTTGAAATGAATTAGAGAGATTAATATAAAAGATACCTCTTGAAGAAAAAGTAGTTATTGGAGGAGATTTAAATGGACATGTTGGTAGAGTGATAGAAGATTTTAAAAGTGTTCATGATATGGATTTGGAGTGACTAATGAAGAAGGTAGGACTATATTAGATTTTGCTTAACTTATGATTTTGTAGTTGCTAATACTTTATTTAAGAAAAGAGATGAACATATTATTACTTATAAAAATAAATTTAGTAAAACACAGATTGATTATTTTCTAATGAGAAAAATAGATCGTTTAGATTGTAAAGATTGTAAGGTCATTCCAAGTGAAAGTTTAAGTACCCAACATCGATTGTTAGTTTTAGATTTTAAGATGAAAGATTGTAAGAGAAAAATAAATCAAATTATTGTCTTAGGATTAGATGGGGACATTTAAAGAACACAAATAAAAATATTTTTAAGAACAAGTTACAAGAGCATAGAATTTGGGATGTTCATAAATAAACTAATATTATGTGGGAAAAAGTAGCAAGTGAAATTAAACAAGTTGCTAAAAATATGCTTAAAAAATCAAAAAGAAAAGCTTCTTTTAATAAAAATAATTGGCGGTGGAGTTAGAGTGTGCAAGAAAAGATAAGAAATAAGAAACATTGTTATAAAATTTGATTTAGATGTAAAAACTTGGAGAATTGGGAAAGATATAAAGTGACCTGTAGAGATTCTAAGAAAGTAATATATGATACAAAAAATTTAGTTTTTAGTGATTTATACAATAGATTAGATACCAAAGAAGGTGAAAGATGTATATATAAGTTAGCCAACCAAAGAGACAGGAGAAATAAAGACCTGGTTCAAGTGAGGTGTATTAAGGATGAAGTTAATAAAGTGCTTTTCTTAAAAAATGATATTGAAAATAGGTTGATGAGATATTTTGATAAACTTTTAAATGAAGGATCTGAATATACGATTGATTTTAGCAACCTTAATACCCTAAAAAAAAATAGAGAATTTTATTTTATCATGATTAGTAAATCTAAAGTGAGAAGCTTTAAGAAAATGAAATGTGGAAAAAGTAGGACTGATGATATTCCAATAAGTGTGAAAATGTTTAGGAGATCAAGGAATTTCTTGGCTTACAAATCTTTTTAATGTTATTTTAAAGAGTAAAAAAGATGTCGGATGAGTGGAGAAAGAGTTTGTTTTCTATATTTAAGAATAAAGGTGATGCACAAGAGTGTGCAAATTATGAGGAATTAAGTTAATGTGTCATACATTAAAATTATGGGAGAGAGTAATTGAGCATAGGTTACGATGTGATACAAAATTTTTTTACAATCAGTTTGGTTTTATGCCAGGTAGATCTACTATGGATGCTATACATTTGTTAAGAGGTTTGATAGAGAAGTATAGAGAAAGTAAGGATGATTTATATATGATATTTATTGATTTAGGGAAAGCTTATGATAAAGTTTCAAGAGATGTTCTTTGGAGAGTTATAGAATAGAAAGGAGTTAATATTGGTTATATTCAAGTCATTAAGGATATGTATACTAGAGTTGTTACTTGTGTCCAAACACAAAGAGGATTGACAAAATATTTTCCCATTTCAATTGGATTACATCAAGGATCAGCTTTAAGCCCTTATCTTTTTGCTTTAGTTATGGATGTTCTTACTAGGCATTTATAGGAAGATGTACCTTGGTGTATGCTTTTGGCTGATGACATTCTTCTTGTTGATAAGACTAGAGAGGGAGTCCAAGAGAAACTTGAATTATGGAGGACAATATTAGTCTAATGGTTTTCAAAGTAGATCTAAAATGAATATATGGAGTGTAATTTTAGTTGTAGAAGTTCTAGTGGTGTTGTGACATTAGGTGAAAAGACATTAATAAGAGTGAGTGATTTATATTTAGGCTCTATTGTTCAAAATGATGGTGAAATAGATGGAGATGTTATTAGTAGAATTCAAGTTGGATTTTTGAGGAATGCATCCGCTTTGTGTGATAGAAAAGTTCCACTTAAACTTAAAGAAAATTTTATAAGATGGTGGTAAGACTTGCAATGACTTATGGTGCGAATGGCCAATAAAGAGAAGCATAAGGCTAATTAAGTGCTACAGAGATGAGGATGCTGGTGGATGAGTGGTTTTACTCTAGAGATAAAATGCAAATGAGTATGTTGGGAAAAATTGAGTTCTATGGCATAAGATTAAAGAGAGTCTCCTTAGATGGTTATAAGCATCGGGTTAAGAGAGTTGATGCATTAGATTTACCTTATGTTAAGAAAGGTAGAGGTAGACCTAAAAGACTTGTAGATGTATAAAAATAAGCTTAATATACTTAAATTAAATGAGAATTTGACACATAATGGACACAATGAGACGAAGGATTCATATATAAATACTTAGTGGGATAAAGGCTTGTTGTTTAGCTATGAAAATGACTGTTTAATCATCATGAGGAGCTTCGTAAGTCCTTCAAGCAAGTGAAAGTCTTTACAGATTTGAGGTTTGCCCACCCATATTCAAGGGTGAATGATTTGATTCGAGCCAATTTAACATACTCAAAATGATAACTTAGGTAAGTTAGCTTGAAATTGGCTCATTGATCGAAATGAGCCAATTTGAAGCAGACTCTACCAAATTTACATGATTTCTAGGTAGTTAGACTTTTTTTTGAGCTGGCTTAAATAGTTTATTTTTCTTCTTCTTTCTTAATAAACTATATATCCGTGCACGCACACACAAATATTGATTGAGCTTGAAATTGGTTTGTAAATTAGATAAATTAGATCAAGCCAAAATTGAATTTAATATTTTTTTTATGCATAAAAGGATATTAACTCACTTAAAAAAAATTATGATAGTGATATTTTTGATGATATGATATCAAAGATTTAGATAATATATATTTAAAAAAAAATTAAAATTTAAGTATTAGATATGTAAATATGTAATAACTAAAGTAGTGGTGAAATCAGCAACTAACTCTGATAAAAAAAAAAAGGGAAACTGTTAGACAATCTAAGTAGTGGTGAAATCGGGAGATAAGCAAAACATCAATAAAGCATACTTCTTCACCAATTCATTCTTTTAAATTTTTATTAGTCGCAGTTGAATTCTAGTTAGAAACAAAATTATAAATAATTAATATATTTACTTTCAATGCAACTGAACACTAACGGATCAAAATTTGAATTTTTGAAACTTATATATTTATAAAAAAAATTTAAATTAAATAGGGCTTGAATAATTAGCGCATTGCTTAGAAACAAAGTGAAGAAAATGCGTTCTTAAGTTTTATGGGTATTATAACTAAAATTCTGTTAAATAACTATCTATCTTAAATATTTATATAGCTTCATGCACCTAATAAAACTTTATAAGAAAAAATAATTAATCAAAATCACAACTGATTAAGTAGCAAAATCGATCAAATTATAGAAACTGAAAATTATATGAATGGACTGAGAACTGAACTGACAAAAAGCTGAGTTTTAAAACCTAGCTTGCACCAATTCATCTGCTTCAAGGTCCCAAAAAATATTTATTCTCTACAACCCGCAAGCACGAGGGATATTAATAATACCCTGTAACAGTGTTTTAATTGAAGCTGTCGCTAATGCAGTTTTAATTCGAACAATTAAACAACTGTGTATAAGTTGATATTAATTCACAATAACTTGTAATTAATTAGCAGCACCTAAAATCGCTGCAATAGAAAAACTTAACTGCTGTAATATTCTGAGTAAAAACTCGTATTACTATTTCAATAACAAGTGCACTTCTTCTTCTCCTTCCTCTCTCTCATTTTCTAAACCTAGGTGGAGCTCGTTGTCAACCCCTTCCATTCTGGCATTGAATCTGAAAATTGTTAGATATATTTTGGAATTAGAATTGATATGACCCTGAAAATTCTACTAGTAGAAGCACAATCTTGGCGAAAAACAATGACGCTAATCAAGACTAATCATCGCTTTATTATCAATCGACTCGTAAACATGGAGTGTTTATAGTCAAATCGAGCGCCTTGACGATAATCTAACAAGCCCAAGATATCATAATTCTGACATCATTTGAGCATTCAAATATACAAAATACATCATATGATCAAGGGGATCATTTTGAGCCGTCCGATGAAGTGGAGTGGTACGGGTTTTGCATGTATTTACAGAGACGCCACTCCTCCAATCTATAAATAAATTACTCCTCATATGAGGGGAGCCAAGCAAGAGAGAGGAGAGAGCTCTAAAGATCCTCCAACCACAATCGTGCTGCCACTCGACGGTCGTCAACCACCGCCACCGGCCACCACCGTTGATCCTTGCCGTCGTCAATCTTTGTCGGTCTCCATCATGATGACTTCTACCAGTGATTGTTCCTCATTTATCATGCTCATTTCACTGGATTGCTCGCACAATTCACCATCATTCGCTACTTAACAATCATACAACCTAATCATTGTCACATACGTTGTTCCTTTCTCATACAATTTAATCCCGATATTGGAAGATCTTATATTCTGAAATAAACATAGGAAGCTTTTATCGCTAGGCCTATGATTTTTCCCTCTTTTCGAGGTTTTTTCACGTAAAAATTTCTGGAGTTTTCTTGTTCACTCTTTAAATACCTGTGTCTTGGATTACAACCTAAGCGAAAACTTTTACTCTACCGCAATGATTTTCTAGCACGCAATGTTGGCCGCCTGTGATACTCATTCCCATTATTTCATCTTGTATGACGATCAAGTTTCCCAACAAGATCAAAACCACCATCGAGGTGGAGCATTTCAAGCTTTTAAAGAGCGCAAGCGAAGAATGAAGATTCATTAAACTTTGTTCCTTCAGATTTTGTCGGAAACTGGGGGCAACTCTTAATCTCAGAAGATCGCCTATATTAAGCATCTAATCGATTACCATCCTAAGAAACAAGTTAAAGATGGAGGATATTTCAACATTGAGAATTGATATAGTTTTGCAAATTATGATTTTCCAATCATACTCATGGAAAAATAAGACCAATGTTAAGAAGAAACTTTGGCCACAAACGGATGTTTTGATTCGAATTCTTCCATATAAGTTAACGCCTTTGAAAGACTCGACAAACAACCTAGATAGGTCAAAAGGTCCTTGGTGGACTTCTACGATCTCTTCCATAAGTTAACATCATCGAGCAAAGACTGACAAACAACCTGGATAGGTCAAAAGGTCCTTGGTGGACTTCCTACCTCTTCCATAGTGTTAACGCCATCTAACACTCGACAAATAACCCTGATGGTCAAAATTTGATTCAATTTAACTCTTCCATACAGTTAACGCCATCTGTAACACTCGACAAACAACCTGGATAGGTCAAAATCCTCGATTCAATTCAACCTCTTCCATAGTGTTAACATCGGTAACACTCGACAAACAACCTTGATAGTCAAAATCCTCGTGGACTTCACAACCTCTTCCATACAAGTTAACGCCATCGGATAACACTAACAAACAACCTCGATAGGTCAAAATCCCGATTCAATTCTTCTTCCATACAAGTTAACGTCATCGGGTAACACTCTGACAAACAACCTCGGATGGGTCAAAATCCTCAGCGGATTCAATTCAACCTCTTCCACACATGTTAACGTCATCGGGTAACACTCTGACAAACAACCTCGGATAGGTCAAAAATCCTCAGCGGATTCAATTCAACCTCTTCCATGTTAACAGTTAACGCCATCAAGTAACACTCGACAAACAACCTCGGATAGGTCAAAATCCTCCGGATTTAATCAACCTCTTCCACAGTGTTAACGCCATCGTAACAACACTCGACAAACAACCTCGATGGGTCAAAATCTCAATTTCCCAACCTCTTCCACACAAGTTAACATCATCGTTAACATCATTGAGCAAACACTGGACAAACAACCTCGTGATAGGTCAAAATCTCGGATTCAATTCAACCTCTTCCACACTAACATCATGTTAACATCATTTGAAACATGGAACAACCTCGGATGGTCAAAATCCTGGCCAATTCAATGACCTCTTCCAGCGGGTTAATGTCTGCGTCGTAAGTCACACTGCAAACAACCTGATAGGTCAAAATCCTCTTGAATTACACTAAAATGGTTCTTTTGACCATCACCGGCAATATCGGTCACCACCAACGTCGCGGTCATTATTTGATATTAGTGCGATTCTGGACCATGGAATTGGTGTTTATTGCGACCATCCGGCAATTTTTTTTCACCATTTTTTTCACTTTAATTGAACTATTTATTACAAGTCACATAATAATAGATCATAGTTTCTGCTAATAATCGCTATCACCACCATATGGTGTGATAATGATAACATCTCAGATCTGTTAGTTTGACCATTGAGCAAAATTACCATGAATCTCAGGTACCACCATCATTGTTATCCATCATCACCATAAAAGTGACATGAGCATCTGACCCCAATCTCGGTTATCGTCTGATGCTGAAACGGTCGATGAAATCATTGGTCTTGAAAATATCTGACTAAAGTATCAATGATCGCCTCAAACGGTCGAAATGGTTGGCCTCTTTAAAATCGTAATCTATCTAAAACGGTCTAAGATTGGCCTCTTTCGAAAAAAGCTAACAATGATGTAATAATTTAAATCAGACGGTCAAAATACGCTTCTTTAGGAAAAATCAACGATGTAAGTATACTAGCCTAAGATTAAAATTGGCCTCTTTCAAACCAAACAACGTAAAATGCAATGACGCTCAACAGACCTTCTAAGAAGAAGTTGCTTCTCCATGCCACATTTTATAGACTTTTTAGGTAAAATGATAAAACCGTCAAAATCGCTCAAAATAAACCTTAAAAGCTCAAAGCAGTGAAAATGGGTAAAATGGATGTTTTTTAACATTAAAAAATAAAGATCTTAATTTCTTCGATCATTATGATGCTACATTTGTAAAATAACACTTTATGCATAGCGAGTATTTTGTATGTAGCGACCTGCCAAAATTTCGATCTAATGAATTTACTTAACTATGATTCCTCAATAATTTCATTCTAATATTGATAAGCCGGTCCGTCTTTCCATAAATGGTCTTGACACTTTCTAAAATAAATAGCTACTCTTCTTGCCCATTCTCTAATAAAATTGAAAATAAATGTCCGCAGGGTCCATAATCGAAATATTATCTGCATCATAGATGATACATCCTATGCAGCTTATGGTCATAATCTTATGCTAGTGAAGATATGTTCTTTTCAAAATGTATGGTTAGCGGACATAAATTTTGAAGAATCTATTTTAAATATTGATATATATTTTTGGATGATTGAGATAATATCATCCAAATAAACAAGATGACCACGAAAATTTACATCATAACAGTAAAGCTCGATTTCAATAACATGCATTTATTATCCTCGACTTCGTAAATATGGGTGTTTATAATATAAATCGTCTTGATAGAATCTAACAAGCCGATATCATAATTTACATCATTTGAGCATTCAAATACACAAAATACATCATATGATCAGGGGATCATTTTGAGCTCGATGAAGTGGGTGGTACTAGTTTTGCATGTATTCTGACGTCATCCTGATAAATAGCTATGAGCAAGAAGAGGAGAGAGCTCAAAAGATCCAAATTGTCATACTTTCGGCGTCTTCCAAACGTAGATCATTTGTTGATCTCTTGGTCGTCGATCTCTGTCGGTCTCCACAGATGACTTGGTGATTGTTCGCATTCTGAGTAATTGTTCCCAATTTCCGCGATTGCTCGTGTTCCTCATCATTCTCTTAGCATTTACAAGTTGTCAGTAAAACTTGTTCTTTCACCTCTGATCTGTTCCAGATATTGGAAGATCGTACTGAAATAGATACATAGTGGAAGTTTTAGTGAAATAGCATGGTTTTATTTTGGGGTTTTAGTAAATTGCAGGAATTTTCTTGTTTACTCTTTAAATACATTATTAGTCTTTGGATTTCTAAGTAAAAAGAAAACTTTTTTCTAAGAGCGGTTTCTACATAGAATAATATAAAATATTTATATTTAATATTAATATCAAAATAGATCAATAATTTTAAAGCATATCTTAAAATAATTTATAATAAAATATTTTAATATATATATTTTTCATTATTTCACTTGCTAAATGTGACTACTAATCACTTGATTAAGAGTATGTTTGAGGCAATTGTAATTTTTTTAAAAGTTAATTGTAAAATTATTATAGAGAAAATAATTTTTTAAAAAAGTTATTGTATGTATTATAAATATTTTTTTTTTGAAAAATTCAAATAATAGTTTTCTAACAGTTATTATACTCTAATAATTTTAGTTTTCAAAACAATTTTTATCATAAATTTTTTTGAACACATGCTTTCTATCTATCACGTGACGCCCACTTCCGTGAAGCGGGGAGCGCATGTGTGCAACGGCTAATCTCCCAACTGCTCGCAATTACAAATATGCCATCCCGCAGTATTTTAATTGAAGCTGTTGCTAATGCAGTTTTAATTCGAACAATTAAGGGGCTGTTTGGTTCTGAGTATTTTCGGTGTAAAGTAATCTAAATATGCGCTTTTTTGCTTTTAGGTGTTTGATGCAGCGGTAATGTAATTCATGTAAAATTTGAGTATTTTATTTCCGGTCTCTTTTAAGTAAATGAAACGAAAATAATATTTGTTTACATCGTGGAACGCTCGAAAATGAGCGTATTTCGTTTACATCGTGGAACGCGAAGCGGGAAAATATGCGGCGCGGAGCGGAAGGCGGGGAAATATTTTTTTTTTTTCATTTGGGAGGCAGGAGCCTGGAAAATTTTTTTTTTATTTTTAATTTTTTTTTGAATCGCTGAATTGATAATATTAATTTTAATTTTAATTAAAATAAATATTATTATAACAATTAAGATTTAATAAATATAATTATATTTATTCAAATTAAAGATAAATAATTCATGATTAATAAAATAAAATAAAATAATAATTAAATTTTTATTTATTTAGTAAAAAAATAATTAAAGCATAAATTATTTATTAAAGAAAAATTATTTAATAAATAAATATTAAATCTTGACGATTAATTTATTTAATAAAATTAATTATTAATTATTATATTAATATTAATATATATATATATATATATATATATATATATATATATATATATATATATATATATATATATATATATATATATATATATATATATATATATATTAAATTTGGGTCATGTTAATATAAAATGATAATATTCAAATTTTATTTATTTATAACACTAATAATTAATATCTTAGAAAATTTGTTTGTATTTAATTTTATTTTAATATTTTAGAAAATTTGTAAATTAATTACTAAAAATTAAATATTCAAAATAAATTTTATTTGTATTTGATTTTATTTATTTTTTTAGTCAAGAAAAAAATTTTATTTATGATTTCTATATTTTATTTGATAATATTTATTTTTAATTGAATACTTTAATTGGTGAATAAATTATAATTAATTTACATATAATTGAGAATCTAAAATATTTACTTTACATTCATAAATATTTTATCTATTATTTACTTTCTTTAAATATCAGACAGAAAATATAGTTTGTATTCATGTAAGAAACTATAAAGAGTATTGAAGATTATACTATTTGTATTTCGGCATTCTAAATAGGAAAACTAGTATAAAGTTGATATTAATTCACAATAACTTGTAATTAATTAGCAGCAATAAAATCGCTGCAATATAAAACTTAACTGCTGTAATATTCTGAGTAAAACTCGTATTTCTATTTCAATAACAAGTGCACTTCTTCTTCTCCTTCCTCTCATTTTCTAAACCTAGGTGGAGCTCGTTGTCAACCCTTCCATTCTGGCGTTGAATCTCAAAATTGTTAGATATATTTTGGAATTAGAATAATATAAAATATTTATATTTAATATTAATATCAAAATAGATCAATAATTTTAAAGCATAATTTTTTTTTGAAAAGAAGCAAAAAAAATAGACAGTTAAAAGAAACTGTTTTATTTTCTGATTATTTTTTGAAAAAAATAAAACAGTTAAAAAATTATCTCAAACGCATCCTAATTTTTAGCTATGATATTAATATTAATAATAATAATAATATTATTATTATTATAAAAATATAAATTACATAACTTATAAATAATGAGAGATAATTGAAAGATTTTTATAAGATATCTTATCATAATAGTTGAAAGGTTAGACTTTCATCTAAAAAGTCTTATGTTAGAGCTCTTGTATTTATATTATGTATGTGAGTTTATGATTAAATTCTTTTAAATATCTTCAAAAAAAAAAAATATATTTTAAACTAATATTTCTTATCATTTTTTATAATAATGATCTTTTTAACAAAATATTTTGTATACTGTCCGTTAAGGCCATTTGATTAGATATATTTATAATGTAATGTATTTCAGAATATTGATGCTTGTTTCAAAATTTTGAAATCTAAGATAAATTTTCAAAGAAATTTCGAACTCATACTCTAGTTCATTCTTTGATTATACGGTATGTCTTTAAATCCTTTAAATTATTTTTATACTATATAATCTATTTATATTTATATTCATATTTATACTGTGAATTTTGAAGTTTAGGTTCCTAAAATTTGCAGCTCAAAGTTATTTAAAAAATAGTTTCAAAAAGTACTTATTTAATGAAAAAACACACACGCATACACATATATATATAATCCTAAAGGAATAATTTTTTGATCATGAAGCAAAAGTGACATTTATAAATGCAAGGCTACTAAAGATACTGTGGATAGACTTTTTTTTTTTTTTTTTTGAAAAATATTTAAAATTTGATATATATGAAATAATAAATATAGTGTAGTCATCTTAATAACGATTGAGCTTTGACTTTTTAGCCGAAGGTTCAAGTCCTTATAAATACATATTGTGTATGCGTTTATGAATAAATTCGCTCAAATGTAATAAAAAAATAATAAAATATGTGAAATAGGATTTCTGATAATTATGAATATGATTATATTTTTGATATCATATAATTTATCATTCATCATTTTAAATAAAAATATTAAAATTTTGTGTTAATTAATACCATTTCTATAGCAAAATATCATTTATTTAAATTACTATCTATTCCTCATATCTTATGACATTATCAATTCAAATTTAAGTGGAGATATTAAAACTCTCATTTAAAATGGAGCAAAAGATGAACTAACTTTAAACAAATAAAAATAATTAATTAATCAAAAAGATAAAATTATCTAATTATCAATTAATTAATATTATTAAATTCAAATTAAAAATCAATAACATTTATTTTTTTATGATTTATTTTTTACCATCATCTCCAATGAACGCTAGACCAGGGACTTTGCTTGAGCACCTACCATGTCTCTTTTTTCATCACGTGACAGTTCTAACACAGCTTATCTTTTTCTTTTTTTTTAACAATTCATAAAAATTGAATATAAATATATAACATAAACCACCATATCCTTTGTGATCAATTTGTGATAAGTCAAACATGTGAAATTTCTATTTTCCGGCGAGTCTATGGGGCCCGAACAGTAAAGCGGAGACTTTTTATAACGTAAACCACCATATCCTCGTAATTACAAATATACCATCTGGTAATTGTTTCTTAATAGATGCCTCATGATTTAGTAATGCTTTCTTGATATTTATTTATTTATTTTATTTCTCTCATTAACGTTTATAATTAAATTCAATTATATATACCAACTCGATTTTATTATAACTGATAAACTGAATGGAATAGATAGTGTGAAATTAGGTTAAATATGATCACAAACTCAGTATATAATTTATTTATTTACATGAGGTTAACGAGTAAAAAAATTTAGGTTCAAAATTTATTTTTAGAGATTAATATTTAAAAAAAAAAAGAGTGAAAAAAATATGATTCACATACCCACATTCCCCTTTTTAAGGAGATGGCCTCACAGTCCCAGTTACTATATACTGTAAGATCGATACCCTCTGCCTATAAAAGGGCTACAAGTGTCTTTGTGTGTCCATAAGATTCCTAAGAGCTAAAAAAACACAACGATCTCTTCTTTCTATTAAGAAAACTCTCCAGATGGATTGGGTGAGAGGCTCGCCGTCGTCGAGAAGTTCAGCCGTCCACCTTGCCATTAGTCAGCTACCCTCCACCACATTTGTTGTCAAATGCTCCTATCGCTTTGCTTCACTTCTCCAATGCGAGGAAGCCATACTCCGATCTCCGTGGATGCCCCAAATCATCTCCCCGCCATGACATCACCCCGATCCTACTAGGCGAGATCGATCTACAACCTATTCCTAGAATACACGGCCGGTGGTTCCCTCTCCGACACCATCCGCCGAGCCGGCGGAGGTTTACCGGAGCCCAGCTAATATGATTCCAAATTCTCCAAAAGATAACAGAAGCAAAAGGAATAAAAAAATTCCATATTGGATGAAAGATTTCATTCAATAATATAGGAAATGATAAAATAAGAATCAGTATAGGCCATTCTACTATTAAAAGATTTAGAAGAGTAAGAAATGGGCCACATACATCCATAAATTACAACATAAGGGCTATAAGACAAAAAGGGAGTTACTGACTACAAATCAAAATAAATCCAACAGAATACAACTCAATACAAGACCACTACAATTAATAAATATCGAAACCAAAGTTGAGCAACAAATATTATATTAAGAGAAGCAAAGAACTTCCGGGCCCGAACCTGTATCAACACCCAAGACAGAGATCCTTCAGATGACAAAAGAATATTAAAGAAGCAATCAAGAAACCAAGAAAGTATTTTTGACTAAAATTATGAGAATAACCACCAAATATTACGAGAAAGCAAGATAAAAAAGAAACTTCATAACTAGAAAATAGTTACAAAAGTGTATAGAATTTCAAATCTTGTAAAAGAAAGCATAGATCTAGGCTATAAGAGAAAAATAGAAAGTATAAATAGGGTAAAGAAACCAAACAGAGGATATATGAAATATTCTTCAAGAAACACTTTCTTCTCTTTGCATATTCCTCTTCTCCTTAGTTCTTGCAAATTCTTGGGTTAACTTCATGAACTCCTTCCTCCAGCCAGACGAACCCTAGCCGCTCTCCTCTCCGCTTTCTCCCTCAGTCTCTCTCTCTCTGGAGTGTTCGATGACTCAAATTGTCGAAAAGAGAAAACAAAGACAAGGTTAAAAGCAAACTTATCACGGAAGATTCATGACAGAGTGACCACACACTCATCAAGCAAAGCCATTCCAAGGAGGCTTATCCGCAGATCAATCCCGGAAGAAGATGTGGATTCCACTATCGAAAAGGATCAACGATGCAAATTGAGGCTAATAAGGTAAATCCAAGTGCTAGATCCAACGGCTAGAAGGAATACAGTGCGATCCGATGGCTCAGGAGACAGCCGCTAAACCCAATCCTTATTCCCTACTCAAGCGGGTTCATTCCACTCAGATCGGTTCATTGAACCCAAACCAGACTCTTATCATTGGTGCTCTTGTTGATTACCACAACCAGCAATGGCAGAAGGAACAAGACATACAACCAAGAAAATAGAAGAATGTGTAGGAAGACTCAACAAAACAGATGAGCAAATGTCTTCCATCACTATGATATTAAATGAAGTTTCAAGAAGATTATATAGAAGAAAAATTGGATAACAATTATCAAGAACAACAACAATCACTGTACTTCTTCATATAGAAATTTCTATTCCAAATAGACAACACACAAACATTAGACTTGTTAAGGTAGATATGCCAAGATTTAATGGAGAAAATCTCAGAGGTTGGTTGTTCAAAGCAGACCAATTCTTTCGGTATTATAGCTTATCAGAGGACCAGAAATTCCTAATTTCCTCAGTATACATGGATGGACCTGCAATAAGCTAGTATCAGTGGATGCATTTAAATAAACAATTACATTCTTGGACACAGTTCAAAGAATAGGTCATTCAAAAATTTGAGAATTTCTATAAAAGTACAAATTTGAATCGGAATTTAAACATGATATTAAGAGGAAGTAAGATCCTTACAACCCAATTCTCTTCAAGAAGCTTTTCAATTAGCTAAGAATGGAAGATAGACTAGTGATGAAATTTTATGGCCGAAATTACGAGTCAACCAATATCCAGTAAAACAACCACGGATATACCAACCACCTTTACGCTACCCCATCAATACCCAACCATAGTAATATATGACCAACAAATAAAACATTCTCCAATTAACAAAACAACATAGTTGGAAGAAAGAAGAAAGAAAGGACTATGTTTTAACTGTGATGAAAAATATCACAAAGGTCATATATGTAAATCCAAATTATTTACTTTAATGATGGTCAATGATGACCAAGAGCAATACCTGCAGCAAGAACCTGAGCCAGAAATGCAAATATTACAAGAGGAATTTCCAGAAATCAGCCTCAATGCTTTTACAGGTCAATCTAATCCTAGGACATTAAGATTACAAGGACTGATTAGAAATAAAAAAGTACAAGTATTGATTGATAGTAGTTCAACCCATAATTTTATTCAAACCAAACTAGCCAAATTTATTGACTATAAAGTAATACACTTTCAGTTTTCAAGTGTTAGTAGGCATTAGAGAAACTTTAAAATGTTCAGGAATATGCTCTGATATTCCTATCCAACTACAAGGAAACACTTTTATCACTAGTTGCTATCTGCTACCCATGCAAGGAGCAGATGTTGTTTTGGGTGTTCAATGGCTAGAACAATTGGGTGAGTGTATAATTGATTATAAAAATCTCACTTTAAAATTCTACTCTAATGACAAATTAGTACAGTTACAAGAGGATACATCCTCCAAGGTGGATAGCATTACCTTCCATTAGTTCACCAAATTTGACAAGAAAATGAAATAATATCATATTTTCAGATTAGAAATATAGAGGAGAGATTCCTCTATAAAAAGAATTGATAACTTACCTGTAGAAATACAACAAGTATTATCCCAATATCAAGAACTATTTCAAATTCCAGCAAGCTTACCTTCAAGGAGGGATATAGACCACCGACTTCATCGCCGAAACTCAATGAAAAAAATTATAGATATCCACACTTTCAAAATAGAAATAAAAAAAAATTAAAGAAAATATTGATAGCATAATCGAGAAAGCACCACTTTCTCTTCTCCATCTTTTAATCAAGAAGAAGGATGAAACTTGGAGATTGGATTACAGAGCTCTAAATAAAGTAACAATACCTAACAGATTTCTAATTCCCACTCCAGAAGAGCTTATGGATGAATTATATGGAGCCATAATTTTTTCAAAGTTAGACCAGGATATCATCAAATCAGAATGGCTGAAGAAGACATCTATAAAATAGCTTTTAGAACTCATGAGGGACACTATAAGTTTATTGCAATGCCATTTGGACTAACAAATGCACCATTAACATTCCAAGCATTAATGAATTCAGTGCTTAAGCCATTCTTAAGAAAATTTATCTTAGTATTTTTTGATGATATACTTATATATAGCGGAGTTACAGTTACATCAAATTCATCTCCAAGTATTGGAACAACTCAAGCAACATTCACTATTTATCAAACCATCTAAATGCTCATTTATACGAATAGAATTGATTTTAGACATATTTTATCTGCCACAAGCTGCGTGGATCCCAAAAAGATTCAAGCAGTACAAGCATGGCTGTTACCCAATTCAATCAAACAGTTAAGAGATTTTTTGGGTTTAACAGGCTATTATCGAAAATTTGTTAAACACTATGCAACCATTTCCTCTCTATTAACTTTTATGTTAGCCAAGCAACATTTTCAATGGACAAAAGAATCAAAAGCATCATTTTTATAATTAAAACAAGCAATGACATCTCTCCCAGTATTAGCCTATCTCAATTTTTCCTAGCCTTTTATCATAGAGACAGATGCATCTGGGACAGCAATTGGAGCTGTTTTAATACAAAACATCCATCATATAGCTTATTTTAGTAAGAAGCTCTCTTCATCATTACAAAAAGTATCAACATATACAAGAAAATTATATATTATAATAGAAACAATAGCAAGATGGAGATAATATCTACTAGGTAACAAGTTTACCATCAGGACAGATCACAAGAGCATAAGGGAGCTAATGCAACAAACAATTCTCTGAACAATAGAGATTTTTAATCAAACTCTTTAGATTTGACTACACTATTGAATATAAACCAGGAATTACAAACAAAGCAGCTGATGCCTTGTCCAAAAAATTATTTGACACAGAAGATAGTCTAGACAACAATCACTTATGTCATTTCAAATTATATATACTTAACAAATCACTACTATAATGCAATAAATCAAAGAGGACACACATCTTGCTTCGAACTACAAGACGCATAAGAAAATATCGACAATCCAAGTTTATTTCTAAATATAGACTTTAATGGATTGATACACTATAAAGACAGATTGTCATAGCTCAAGCCTCAGCAATCAGAAATACTATTATAAGAGAATTACAGTCAACACCAGTAGGAGGCCATGGGGGAATTCAAAAGACATTGGCGAAAATCAACAATTCTATTGGAAGCATATGAAACAAGATATTAAACACTTTGTCTTAACTTGTCTATTTGTCAACAAGTCAAATATGATACTCGAGTGGGACTACTACAACCACTACCTATGCGGAAGCCATTTGGGAGGAAGTATCAATGGATTTTATTACGGGGACTACCCAAGTCTCATAATAAAACTACTATATTAGTGGTGACGGTATCAAAATATGCACACTTCTCAACCCTTCCAACCAGTTTACTACTTATATAGCTAGATTTTTATTTGGACATAACTACATGACCACAAGGAATAATTTGGACATAGACCCAATCTTTATGAGCAATTTCTGGCAGGAATTGTTTAGGTTAAGTGAAACCACATTAAAATACAGCAGTACATACCATCCTCAGACTGATGGCCAAACAGAGGTAACCAACAGAATCCTAGAGCAATATCTAAAGAGTTTTGTATTAGAGACACCAAGGATGTGGGTACAATTCCTTCCATGGGTAGAATTCTCCTATAATACATTCATCAATACTTTCACAAAAATGACTCCTTTTCAAATAGTATATGGCAGACTTCCTCTTTCAGTAATATCCTATAATGGGAATATAGCTATCAACACAGAGATGGAAACAGTTTTATAACAGAGGGACAAAATTCTACAGCTACTTAAAACAAACTTACAGGAAGCTCAAAACAGAATGAAGCAAATGGCTGATAAACATAGAAGAGAGGTTCACTTCAAAGTAAATGATTTAGTATTAGTTAAACTACAGCCCTATAGACAAACTTCAGTCTTTGGGAATCAGCATACAAAATTACAGAGAAAATACTATGGTCCTTTCAAAATTCTACAGAAAATAGGGACAGTAGTATATAGAATAGAATTGCCAGAAATAGCAAGGATACATAATGTGCTTCATGTATCCAGATTTAAGCAATACAGACAGGATTCTACACTACACCCGGCAAAATTACCAACTCATTTCATGACAGGCGATGTTAGTCAAGCTATTAAAGTTTTAGATCACGTACTACGGAGATCAACAAATTAAAAAAATCTTAATACAATGGGAAGGACTTCTAGCCACAGATGCTTCTTGGGTATCAAGGTAAGAAATACAGAGAGCATTTCCTGACTTTAACCTTGAGGACAAGGTCAAGGTGGGGGAGGGGAGTAATGATATGATTCCAAATTCTCCAAAAGAAAACAGAAGCAAAAGGAATAAAAAAAATTCCATATTGGATGAAAGATTTCATTCAATAATATAGGAAATGATAAAATAAGAATCAGATATGCCATTCTACTACTAAAAAAAGATTTAGAAGAGTAGAAATGGGCCACATACATCCATAAATTATAACAGAAGGGCTATAATACAAAAAGGGAGTTACAGACTACAAATCAAAATAAATCCAATTGAATACAACTCAATACAAGACCCTTACAGAGAATTAATAAATATTAGAAACCAAAGTTGAGCAACAGATATTATAACAGAAGAGAAGCCAAAGAACTTCCAGACTGAACCCTACATCAACACCCAAGACAGAGATCCTTCAGATGACAAAAGAATAATAAAGAAGCAATCAAGAAACCAAGAAAGGATTTTGACTAAAATGGAATAACCACCAAATATTCGAACGAGCAAGATAAAAGACAAGAAGAAACTCACCAATTGTAATAGAAAATAGTTACAAAAGTATACAGAATTTCAAACCTTGTAAAAGAAAGCATAGATCTAGGCTAGGAGAAAACAAAAGTATAAATAGGATAAAGAAACCAAAGATGATATATGAAATATTCTACAAGAAACACTTCCTTCTCTCGATATTCCTCTTCTCCTTGTCCTCTTGCAAATTCTTGGTTAACTGTTAGAACTCCTTCCTCCCGGCCAGACAACCCAGCTCTCCTCTCCGCTTTCTCCCTCGCCTCTCTCGAGGTTCACGACTCAACTGAAAAAAAGATAAAGTTAAAAGCAAACTTCTCAAGATTCATCGACGAACCCACCACACTCCATCACTCAAAGCCATTCCAAGGAGAGCGTTATCCGACGACTGATCAATCCCAGAAGAAGACGCGTGGATTCCACTATCGACAGAAAGGATCAAACGACGCAAATTCGAGGCTACTAAGGTAAATCCAAGTGCTAGATCCAACAGCTAGAAGGAATACAGCGCGATCCGATGGCTCAGGAGACAGCCGCTAAACCCAATCCTTATTCCCTACTCCAACCGGGTTCATTCCACTCAGATCGGTTCATTGAACCCAAACAGACTCATATCATTGGTGCTCTTGTTGATTACCACAACCAGCAATGGCAGAAGGAACAAGACATACAACCAAGAAAATAAAAGAATGTGTAGGAAGACTCAACAAAACAGATGAGCAAATGTCTTCCATCACTATGATATTAAATGAAGTTTCAAGAAGATTATCGGCTATAGAAGAAAAATTGGATAACAATTATCAAGAACAACAACAATCACGTGTATGTACTTCTTCTTATATAGAAATTTCTATTCCAAATAATAAACACACACGTACCAAACATTAGACTTGTTAAGGTAGATATGCCAAGGTTTAATGGAGAAAATCGAGGTTGGTTGTTCAAAGATTCTTTCGATTATAGCTTATCGGAGGACCATAAATTAATTGCCTGGGATATACATGGATGGACCTGCAATAAGATGGTATCATTGGATGCACTTAAATAAACAATTGCATTCTTGAACACAGTTCAAAGAACAGGTCATTCAAAGATTTGGTCCATCTCTATACATAGATTTGAGAGGAGAATTAGCTAAGCTACATCAAAAAATAACAGTTCAATTTCTATAATGAATTTGAAGAAATAGCTAATCAAATTTCAGGTATTCCACCTGAATTTCTACAAAGCTGTTTTGAATCAGGACTTAGACATGATATTAAGAGAAGTAAGAGCCTTACAACCCAATTTCCTTCAAAGCTTTTCAATTTAAGCTAATGGAAGATGACTAGATGAAATTTTCATGGCAAATTATAGAGTCAACTAATATCCACCGGAAACAACCACATATACCAACCACTTACCGCTACCCCATCAATACCCAACCATAGTAATAATATGACCAACAAATAAAACATTCCAATCTAGAAATTAACAACAACACAGTTAGAAGAAAGAAGAAAGAAAGGACTATGTTTTAACTGTGTTGAAAAATATCACAGAGGTCATATCTGCAAATCCAAATTATTTGCTTTAATGATGGTCAATGATGACCAAGAGCAATACCTGCAGCAAGAACCTGAGCCAGAAATGCAAATATTACAAGAGAAATTTCTAGAAATCAGCCTCAATGCCTTTACAAGTTAGCCTCAATTATATATACCAACTCGATTTTATTATAACTGATAAACTGAATGGAATAGATAGAGTGAAATTAGGTTAAATATGATCACAAACTCCGTATGTAATTTATTTATTTACACGGGGTTAACAAGTAAAAAAATTTAGGTTCAAATTTATATTTAGAGATTAATATTTTAAAAAAAATTAAAAGAGTGAAAAAAATATGGTTTACATACCCACATTCCCCTTTATAAGGAGATGGCCTCACGGTCCCATTACTATAAGTGTAATCGGATCTATGTGCCTATAAAAGGGCTACAATGAGTGTCCGTGTGTCCATAAGATTCCTAAGAGCTAAGGAACACAACGATCTCAACTTCTTTCCTATTAAGAAAACTCTCCGAGATGGATTGAGGCTCTCGCCGAGGAAGTTCAGCTGCCCACCTCTAGAGCTACCCTCCACCACATTTGTTGACAAATTGGCTTCTCGCTTCGCTTCACTTCTCCAACACGAGGAAGCCATACTCGATCTCCGTGGATGCCCCAAATCATCTCTGCCGACATCACCCCCGATCCGGGGCGAATCGATCGATCTACAACCTATTCCTCGAATACGCTGTTCCTCTTCGACACCATCACCGTGGAGGTTTACGTGAGCGATCCGCCGCTATCTCCGATCCATCCTCCTCAATCTACGCCACATCCACGCCATGGGATACGTTCATTGCGACATCAAGCCTGAAAATATCTTGATCGTCGACGGAGAAGTGAAGATTGCCGACTTCGGAATTACGAAGAAGGCGGCAGAAGAATCCGACATGGAACTCAGGGGAACGCCGATGTACATGGCGTCGGAATCAGCTGCAAGAAAAGAGTACGAGGCGGTGGTGAATATCTGGGCCTTTGGGTGCACTATGAAATGGTTTCGGCCGGCGCTAAGAATCAAAGAATGGGTTTTGGGCTCGCGAATCGAGCGATGAGGTGTCGAGATATCTCCCGATGTCAAAAGAGGAAAGGACTTTCTTCTGTCGCCAGAAGGACCTAAGATCAAGAGCCTCTTATCGCACCTCCTATTTTCGCCGAATCGAACCGAAAGGAATGCCATGGTATGCTCGCGCTTATAACTCGACAACCTGTTGGCTATTTATTCTCTTCGATCAATCATGGAGACGAAATGGCGGATTTGTTTCCATTCGAGATGAAGATTCTATGAGAGAAAGAATTAGAAATTGTTTATCGCCTACGATTGGGCTAGTAGTTATGGAAGAGGATGGGTGGATTACTTGTGACAACTCAGACAAGCCGCTTAGAAACATGAGGGAAGATATTCTGGGAACGACGAGCTCGTGTACTAAAGAGACAGTTAAGCTCGGTTTTTCTCCATTGGTCTATCTCCACTTCCCTTCGAGAACAGGGGTTAACTGACGGTGGACGAGAATTAGTTTATTTGCATATAAAATTATGCAAGAATATTCTAGAATTAGGTCGTGAATTTTGAAATTATTAAATTTATTTTAAAATAAGTATACTGTTAAAATTAGTTGATTATTTATTCATTATACTCATTTAAAAATAAATTTAATGATTTTTATTTTGTATTAAAATTTAATCTGTAATAATTTATTTCTTTAAGAAATAAAGTTTTTTTTATAGTTACGTTGTTTAATTTACTTCAAATTTGGCTGTTTAGATTTTAGTTTTAGTGAGAACCTAATTAGTTTGTATATAACAACCCTTTTTAGTATTGATGCAACTGACAAATAAATATTCGTGTACAATGCCATCATCAAAATCAACGGAAGAGTGATAGTTTTCTTTGACGTTTAATAATTTAGATATATAAATTTTGTTTTATTTTATTTTATGTATATTTTGATTTAAATAAAATATATTTAGTGATAATAATTATTTTAAAAAATATTTAAAACATCTAAAATTATTTTAATTTTTTTAAATAATATAATTCAAGCACAGTTTAAAAAAAGTTAATTGAGCTCTTAAATTTTATAATTTTTCTTATATGAAATAGTTAAATTAATCGTTTGTCATTTAAAAAATTATTTTTGCTATTTTCTTTTATTTTAATATATAAATTTATCTCCTGAAAAAATAAAGTTAGTTCTGCCCTTACTGGTGAATGATTTATATATAAAATTCAATTAGGTACTACATATTAAAACAAAGGATGAAATCTGAAATATAAAGGAAGGATTCATATTTATCACATAATTTTTATATATTTTATATCTAATATTTAAATTTTTAACAAGTTTTATTACTTATGAAATCCCAAAAAAAATAACATAATCATACTTTGAATACAATAATAACAACACTTCATCCAAATCGTAAATATAATTTTTCTCTGTTATGTTCTATTAAATGTCATTTAATTTTAAAATAAAATTATCATTATATTTTCTGTTTTTAGGTCTATCTCTGATTTCTTAACACAAATCAAATTTAATAAGCTTTGCTTAATTAGGTCATCGATTGATCGAACAATCTTTTGAAATGAATCTAAAAAATAATTAAATCTTTATTTCTAGATTTTAGTTACTCATCTCAAAAATTATCAATTTGAACTTAATCTATTTGTATTTACTAATATATGTTGAGTCGTGTAACTTCAGTTCAATAAAGCTTGTTACATTATATTCTCATTTGGCTGCATTGATGACTTATTATTTAAAAAAAAAAATTTTTTTTTTTGAGGACTACTTAATTTTCATTAAATCAAAACCAAAGAATTGGAAACTTCTAAATCAGACTAAGCTACAACAAACAAATAAAATTTTCCTGTGAAGATGGAGAATTGTATATTTTAGAAATAATCAAGGCTTCAACAGCGTTTTGTTATGCTAATTCTGTGTAATAAAGTGGTTAAGTATTTGATAAAATTATGATGAATGGTAACTATTTTATATGGTGGTTAAGTGATTGTAATATATATAATTATAAATTTTAATTAGCATATTTACATTAAAATAATTAAATTTACATATTATTCATTAAACAATAAAAGTATTTATTTATAAATTATAACATTTAAAATTAATAAAATGATGTTCTAAGAAAATTTTATTGTATTTCTCATAATTTAATGGTGTATTTAGGATAACTTTATGACAATTTTATTTTTAAGAAAATAATTGGAAAACAACCATTAAGTTTGATTAAATTTTTTGGCTACATTTTAGAAAGTTGAGTGATAAATTTTTTTTTTTTTTTTTTTGAGAATTAGAACTTAATATGTGGATGTCAAAATATAAGAATTAATTGGAAGATTTTGCAAGGTACTTTAACCTAATGATTAAGAGTGGGCTTATAATTAAAAGGTCTTGAATTCAAGTCTTATATTATATTGAGTATGTTAAATTTATTCAAATATCTTTAAAAAAAATATCATTCTTCACAATAATCTTTTTTTTTAACAAAATATTTCAAAATGTTAGGACATGAAATGACAAAATATTTTGTCATAATCAATGTTATCTGTCAATCTCCAAAATAAAACCTCATTTGCTTAAAGTTCATTTGATTAGATGTATTCATAGTGTAATGAATTTGCAATACAAGAAATTTCAAAATATTGATGTTTGTTTTAAAATTTTGGAATCCAATGTAAATTTTCAACAAATTTGCTTAAAGTTCATTTTTTGTGTATTTTAAATTTACATAATTTTGGCCTAATTTTGAATACCCTAAATATTTTATCATTGCAATCACTTATAACTCTCCACCAAATCCTTCACCTCAATCACTGTACAAAACCCCACCACTGTAAATAAGGCTCACTACTCTCAAAAGGATTAACTATTTTGCCTTCATCACACTTTTATTTTATATTATTTTAATCTTAAATCAAATAAAATATTTTATATATATATTTAACAATTAATCAAATGATTATAAAATATTTTAAATATACTTAATTAATTTTATAATATATTCGTATAATCCCTTAAAAGCCAAATCGGCAGATCTTTCTATCCATTCCACCAACTCCCGCGAACTGCGAGAGACGTTGCAGAAGGAGGACACGTGTGTAAACAATATTATGCCAGTTGTCTTTATTTGGAAGTTGGATTTTTTTACGTGGGGGGCAATTGACCAGTAGTGGAGCGAACGCTAGTCATCCGACGGCAGCAAATCGCTGTAGACCTCGTTGCTTGGTTAGTTCGACGGTGATTGGATTCCGAATTTGAAACACGTGCTTACCCGTTGTCACGTGACAGTTCACACGTCCGGTGTTTAATCGTTATTCCGGTGGCTCACTTCCGTGAAGCGGGGAGGGTGTGCCGTCGCAAACAAACCGTGCAACGGCCAAACTCCCAACTCCACGTAATTACAAATATGCCATCGCCTAACGGATAATGGTGATTATAAATAAATAATAATAATAATAAATTTAAATGAATAATAATGATTTTTTTAATACAGATATTTGTTAAAAAACGAAGCGTGCTTATTTTTTAAAATTGTTTTCTCGATATTTACAGCCATTTGGACTCATTTTTATTTTTTATTCAGTTTATTTATGTTCTGATTAGAATAAAATAAATTTATTGATGATATTTATATTTAAAAATACTTAAAAGTTTTAAAATTAAATTTTAGTGCTTTTAAAATAATATTTTTCTTCAAACAAATAACAATAAAATCACATAAAATATTCAATATATATATATATATATATATATATATATATATATATTAATACAATTCATTTAAAATTTCTAACTATTATCAGTTGTCATTAGTTCAATCTTATATTATCATTCTTGATGTTCAAACAAGCACATGAAAATAATTTAATGTAGAATGTTTCACTTAATTCAATATTTAAGTCTCACAAATATATTATACCAATATTATTTTGTGATTAACAGATTTATTTGATTCAGCTATAGCTATCTAAAAATATAATAATAAAATTTTTGCAATAAATGCTACTATCTAAAAGTTATGGTGATTATTACAAAACTTTTATTAAAAAAATAAGCTTTTTGATGGTCAGTACAATATTTCAAGCAAGATTAAAAAACATAATTGTCTCATTACATATCCTTCAAAATATAATTTGAACATAATTTCTCAGATGACAAATGTAATGAATTCTCGCATCGCAATGCCATCCTAAACGCACTCTAAATCACCTAAAAGTTGAATTTTTTGTATATTGGATTAAATCACATTTTCGTGCACGCTAAACATTATGTTACAATGATAATACAATATATTTAAATTATAATTAATAGTGAGCTAATATGGTGTATGGCATGAATCAAATTCTCATTTTTTAGAGCCAAAGTCCAACCAAACATGATCATGGTTAAAAGGAACATTAGTATTTTCCCTCCTTGCATTAATGAAAGGCAACCTGATTAGTGTTCAAATTTAAGACATCAGAGTTCATATATATATATATATATATATATATATGTATATATATATATATATATGTATATATATATATATATATATGTATATATATATATATATATAGTATATATATATATATATATATGTATATATATATATATATAATTAAAATTTAGATAACTAATTTATTGAATATTAAAAAAGTTATTAAATTTAATTTTATATAAGAACTCGATTTTATTATAACAGAATAAAAAAATAAAATGAAATTAGGAGTTGATTTTGATTTTAGTTATGAGTTATTAATAGATAGAAAAATAATTTATCCCTCGAAGAGGCCAACCTACTCGCCTGACCGTCCAGTTTGGAGGCGATCGTCTGGCAGACCAGGTCGTTGTTTCCCTCTAAAGAGGCCAACCAGCCTCGCCTAATCGGGTTTGCAAGGCAATCTCCGGTTCCAACTCTTTCGTTAGGAAATTTGATTTCTCAACTTTAATGGATGATTGAGTTGATAACCGCCAAGATGGCGAGAGAGTGTTAGCTGAACTATCGCTCAAACGACTAAAGTTTGTGTAATTTATGAGCATCATCAGAGGGGAATATCTTTTCTCTCTTCTTTTTTTTCATATGTATGTGTATCTTTTTTGTCAGATCGTAGGCGAAAAATTTTATCGCAAGCTATCCGTGAGCGAGAGAGACAAAAAAGGAGGTGCCCAAGCATTGGGGTGAGTGAGTTGCTTTTACAAAATTCTCAGATTTTTGTCATTTCTCCCTCTTTATTTATTATGTATTTTCACAGGGTGATGGCAAAACCCATAGTGATCTACAGGCGATATATCATCCGTCACATCGATAGTTTAATGGTGTTCGAAAGTTTTCTTCCCTAATGAGTTGGTGGCCATTGTTGCCAAAAGTTTGATCGAGCGTTCACCTCGCGGTACTTTACTATTTCTGAGATGATTCTTCGTGCGGGACTGCGATTCTCTTTGGCTCCTGAGTTGATTGAGATATTCAAAATATGTGGTGTAACTTTGTCACGATTTTTTGAGCTTTAATGGTCATCGTGGTTTGGTATCTTCTTAGAGCGTGATATTACTTTGAACATCAAATACTTGTGTAGAATGTAGATTTACATGTGATACCAGGGGGTTTCTTATCGGACTATAAAGAATTGGATAGAATTTTCACCGGATCAATCTAAAATTGGTTTAATGGATTCTTTTTTTGTAAAAATGAGTGGGACCTTCACGAGAGATGGGGAAGATTGAATGACCTTCCATCCATTCGATGTGAGAATGAGATCACTCTTAATATCCCGATGTAGAACCTTGCATGAGTTACGTCACATTAGCAAATATATAGTTGAAGATAGAATATTCAAGGTTGGCCTTTCTATCCAGACAGGGAGATCTCATTCTTTTCCACTAAAGAGATCAAGTAAAGGTGATGAAAGGTCTTCTCATATTCATAGGGTTCTTTCAAGAAGCCCATCATAAAATCAGGGTGGTGGCAATATTTCTTCCCTAAAGAAAAAGAAGACATCGAAGTGACTACGTTGATATCTGCGAAGATGATCTGTTGACCTCGAGAGTTTAGTTGTTTCAACTCATGATGGGGAGTTCGTTTCTCAAGCACATTCTGAAGAGGTGTTAAATCACATATATCGTCAACGGCGGATGAATTGGTACGCTTATTCTTTTCTTCTTTTCTTCTTCTTTCTTTTGTGTAATATTTGTGATGATTTTTTTATATGTAACTCAAACATTAGGGCAGATGGCTCATTTGGGTGTCGCTTTAGATGAGTGGAATACTGAATTTGTGAAGATAAAATATCTGCAAGACAAGTATGAGCAAAAGATGAGTATTAAAGCCAAAGAAGTGGCGACTTTGGAGGATCAGCTATCTGGGTGCAGAACTGAGCTAGCGAACATGTCGACTTCCCTTTCTCTCCAGTGTCAGGAGGTGGAGCGCACTCATGATGAGCTGATTGAGGTGAGGACAGAGACTCGTTAGAAAGAGAAAAGACTTAAGGAACTTGCAGCGGAGAAGAGAGCTCTCGAACTGGAGAAGAAAGCATTACATGATCATCTTTCTGAGAAGGAGCATATAATGTCAGAAGCGGAAGCAAATGAAATCTCCTTGAAGGCGGTGGAAGACTTTAAGAACTCCCTGGCTTATCTCGGTACACTCGAAGACCATGTTCAGGAAGCTCGTAATCATATACTTGATGTTGAAGTGAAGGACTTGGAGCACCAATGTTTAGAGGAGGGCTTCATCCAAGGGTTCCTAAAAGGAATCCGCTTAGTACATCGCAAGACCAGAGCTAGTATTGAGGATCTCTCTCAACCAAGTATCCAAGACTCTTCGATTCGGAGATGAAGGAGTTGAGAGTGAGTCCAAGGAGTATCTCTTAGTGGTGAGGAGGGCGTTGATATCACCTGATATGATGTAGCATCACTTGGGATGCATTTTTTTTTTATTGTTATTAGTGTGTAATCTTGATTCTTTCTTATATCATCATGTTAATGCTATCAAAAAATTTTTTTCTATATGATGCTTATTTTGTTTTTACCTATCCGGATAATTATTCGAATATTATTGACGGCGCTACATGGATGAGGTTGAATTGAATCCACTCAAGATTTTTGACCTATCTGAGGTTGTTTGTCAGAGTCTCCGACGTTAACCCTTTATGGAAGGTGGTGAGTCCACCAAGGACCTTTTGATCTATCCTAGGTTGTTTGTCAGAGTCTTCCCTTGATGGCGTTAACCTGTGTGGAAGAGGCCGTGAGAAGTCCACCAAGGACCTTTTGACCTATCCTAGGTTGTTTGTCAGAGTCTTCGCTCGATGACATTAACCTGTGTGGAAGAGGTGGAAAGTCCCTTGGGATTGATCATGCTCCGATTGAGATATAACGTGAGTTGTATATTTCTCAAGTGGGAGAATTAAATGAAGAAGAAACAAGTTTGTAAGAAGAAAGCTATAAATTCATTACTCTGATAAGTTCAGTGATATAATCATAAGACGATTTTAACATGGATATGAGTTTTAAGAGAAAATGACAACAACAACAATAAATCTTTATCCCACTAAGTGGGGTTGGCTACACGAAGAGGAAATGATAAACGAGACAAAATAAAAGCTATGATAATTATGCAGTAGGAATTACTAATAATATTTTTAGAAATTCTCAGTGTTCTAAGTTCGAGGTAAAGTTTTTCCCTCTGAATCCTTGAGCTTGAAAGTTCTTGGCTTCACCATAGCTATAACCACATATGGGCCATCCCAAAGAGGTGAGAGTTTATTGCGTTGAGGGCTTTTGCCTGCAGCTTTAAGACTTCATAGGACCAAGTCACCGACAGATATGGGACAAGATTTTACTCTTCTGTTGAAGTGACGAGCTACCCTTTGGTGATAGAAAGCAGTCCGAAGTAGGGCCATTTCATGAATTTCGGGGAGTAGGTCCAGGTGCTGTCGGAGTTTTTCTTCATTACTGTCATGATCGAATAATTGAACTCTTGGACTTGGAACCCGATATCGGTATAATAACTTTCTTGAAACACAAGTTATCTGTGTCTCACCTCGGGTGCGATGTAGTCGGTAAGCCCAAAGAATATTAGAAAGCTCATCAACCCATTACCCCGCCTTCTCGAGGCGTGTTTTTAGTCCTTTGAGTATAGTCCTTGGTAGCTTGTCGCGTTAGTTTGAGGATGTGCTACCGTATGTGCGAATGTGAAGATCTTTGCAAAAGGACGTAAAGACTTTTCCAATAAATTGTGTTCCGTTGTCAGTGATGATCTTTGCAGGAAGACCGAATCGACATACTATATTTTTCAAACAAATTGTTTAGCATTTGCCTCCGTAATTTTAGCGAGTGGTTCGGCTTCCACCCATTTAGTGAAGTAGTCGTGGCTAAAATGATGAACTTTGTTGCCCGATACTATCGAAAAGGTCTCATGATATCAATCCCCATTACCAAAAGGCCACGCGGCTTTGAATGGATGAGCTCTGTATGCGGCATGTGAGGGATGTTAGAGTCGACAAGTTACACGTGAACTCCAAGGCGTCTTGTTTCATTGTAGACCAATAGAACCCTTGCCATATAATTTTAAGGGCTAGCACATTTCCTCCTAAGTGTTCTCCACATATCCCTGAGTGGACCTCTCTTAATGCGTGTCGCCTCGAAGGTGAGAGACATTTGAGATGGTCCAGAAAGCTCGTTTGTATAGTTCACCTCAGATAATAGTAAAGTTTGAAGCTTGTCTTGAAGGCAATTGCGAAGTTGGGACTTGGGAAGAGTTCCTTCTTGTAGAAAAGACGATGGGGTCCATCCACGAATGTTCCTTTATCTCATCAATTGCTTGAATTACCCATGACCCTTGGATACTCAAAATGTATTTCTTCAACATGCCTTCTCTTAAAAATCCCTAGTAGCGATGAAGCAAGCTTAGCAAGGCGTCGGCTGAGTATTCTCTCTCGTAGTATGTGAATGATTTGATGTGTTGAAATGGGCAAGAAGAGACTTCACCAAGTGGAGGTATTGTGGGGATTATGAGCATTAAGAGTTTCCCTCAACTTGGGAGGCGACAAGTTGAGAGTCGTGTATCACTAAGTCTTGAGCTTCACTGGCAGTCTCAACCCGCTATAAGAGCCTCATATTCACCATATTATTAGTTGCAGAAATTTTTAGGAAGTCCATACTCAGGGAAGTAAGTAAGATTCCTCAGCACCGGACTTCTTGAAGCTCCATCAACATAAAGGGTCCATTAAGGGGACGAAAGGCATGTAGCAGATAGCTCCTCTAAAGTTGGGGCAGTGCATTCCATTATAAAGTCTATGAGTACTTGAGACTTTATAGCATGGCGAGGTAGAAAATTTATATCAAACTCTCTCCCAATTCTGGACCACTGATTAACCTCCCGGATGCTTGTTTGTAGGATGACCCTTAATGGTAAATGAGTGTAAACACCGATAGTATGAGCTTGGAAGTATGTACACACTAAGAAAACTAAAGCCAGAGCCACCTTATCAGTAAGTGGATAACAACTTTCTATATCTGAGAGAATTTTGCTAACATAATAAATTGACCGTTGTATCCCACTTTCTTCTCGCACTAAAACTGAGCTTATCATGTGGGAAGAGACTACGAGATATAAGTATAATATCTCTCCTAGAATAGGCTTGGATAGCAGGGGTAGAGATGCTAAATACTCTCTTAGCTGCTCAAAAGTAAACTGACATTCATCAGTCCATTGAAAATTATTATTTTTAGCTCCATTTAATATTTTAAAGATTGACAAGTATCTATCATCAGAACGGGCTAGGAAGCAGGATAATGCAGCAATTCGTCCATTCAAACGTTGAACTTCCTTAATATTCTTCGGAGGAGTCATATTTTTAAGAGCTTTGATTTTCTCGGGGTTGGCCTCTATCCCACGGTGGGTTACCATAAATCAAAGAAATTTTCCCGACGTAACCCCAAAAGCACATTTGGTCGGGTTGAGTCGCATGTTATAACGTCGAAAATGGTTAAAGCATATTTCTAGGTCAGAAATACGTTGTGATTCTTCCAAGCTTTTCACTAACATGTCATCCACATATACCTCAATTGTGCGGCCTAATAGGTCTTTAAAGACCTTATCCATAAGGCGTTGATAGGTAGCACTAGCATTTTTTAATCCAAACGGTATAACTTGGTAATGTATAAACCTTTATATGTTTGAAATGTTGTCTTCTTCATGGGTTCATTTTATTTGGTTGTAACGAGTAAGCATCCAAAAGAGCATTTGATGTCCGGATGTAGCATCAACCCGATCAATTGAAAACTATCTTTGGGCAAGCCTTGTTAAGGTCGTAATCAATACACATTCTCCATGTTCCATTTTGTTTTCTTAACCATGATAACATTAAGTAGGGTAATGTACCTCATGAATCCGCTTCTAAAGCTTGTTAACTTCTTGCTCAATAGCTTGGAGGTGATCAGGTGCAAAACTTCACTTCTTCTGGATGATCAATTTGAATGTGGATCGATCTTGAGAGTGCATGATCACATTGGGGTCGCTCGGCATGTCGGACTCCAAGCGATGTCTTGATTTGCAGAAGTCTATGTATTTTCCCTTTATTCGTTTTGAGAGCGAGATCCAACTTGCCTTTGTTAGTAATGGTTGGTCATCGATAATGCAACAAGAGCAAATCTTCTGAGCTTTGGTACTTCTTCATCTCAAAATTAAAATCTTCGATCTTTGAAGGTCCGCGAAGAAGCGTGGTTGTCGAGATAACATGATTGTCTTATCTGTTGATTTTCACCAACTCCAACGGGGTTGGAAATTTCATCTTAAGATGAGATCAAGTGGCGCACCAAAATTGATTGGAGGGGCCTTCCAAAGATAGTGTTATATGATGAATCTGACTTGACCACCATGAATTGGATTAAATGAGCCACTTGTCGAGGAAATTCACCAAGGACAATAGGAAGGGTGATTGTCCCTCTACTGCGTAGGCGATTATCAAACTGAATGGTCTGGCGGGTTGGAGCTTTTCTCTAACCAGGCCCATATTAAGAAATGTGGAGTAAAATAAGACATCAACAGAACTCCCATTGTTAATCAAAATTCTCTTAACATTATAGCATGGGTCACCGATCCCTGCGCTGATGATAAGTGGATCTTGATGAGGAACATGTACTCCTTCTAAATTTGAGTCATTAAAAGTGATGGAATGATCAGTACGAGACTTCTTTAACTCCAGCTCTTCAGAGATGGTAATGAGAACTTGATTAGATAGTATTGGTCCTCTGCGATTGATTTCTCCAAGCGTTTGATGATTATTTTGTTGTTTACGTGATGATTATCTGGTTGCCCCGTTGGAGGTATGTTTGTTTGAGTCGATTGATTCTTCTTCACGTAGATATCCTATGAGCCTCTTAATTTCTTCTTTGAGTTGTTTGCATGCCTGTGTATGTCCCACTTGATGGAAGTGACAATATTGCTCGATTTCTTGAATTTGGTTTATGGATGCACCACTTGATATTTTCTTCATCTCAAATAGCCATTAGGAGGTTAACACGAGATGTGTTCGGTGTGTATTCCTTTTGCGTGGTTCACGTCGTTGATATGGGGGTCGTGGAGGGAGATCACGATTGCCTTGTTGCTTCTTTTGATAGGACTATCGGTCCACATTCCTGGGGTCCTTTTACATTTTCCTGTATATTGCTCAAATTATTTGCAATGGGCAGTAATAGCCTCGTCAGCAGTGATTTGTGCTTCCACACAATGAACCAAGTCGATATATGAGCGGACCGTCACTTAGTGGCAGTAAAAAAGGGAGTCCTCCAAGAAAACTCCTCTTAATAGTTCGGGTCTACTCAGGTATTTGGCTTCTAAGGAGAACCTCACGGAAGTATTCCTAAAGTGATTCCTCATTTTGACGAATCGGGAGATGGGAGGAATCTTTAATGATCCTCTCGGTTTGCAATGAACTGTTCTACAAAAATCTTGGCGAGTTCGTCAAAGGTATGGATGGATTCTCTTGGAAGGGAGTAGAACCAAGTGCGAGCTTGTCCCTTGAGCGTAACTGGAAAGACCTGACAAAGTAGTGTGTCAGAAGCTCATTGGATATGCATGATAGTCCTATAATGGTCGATGTGTTCATGTGTGATGCATCATAGGAATCAATATTCGAAGCTTGAAACCCAGGAATAGGATGTTGAAGAATAACTTAAAGGTGAGGATTTCTCATAGCGGTGAGGGGAAGATGATTTCTATCTTGGAGGTGAAATTGTCTTGCATTAAGCATCGTAATTGCAATAACATGTGGCGAGTGGGGTCAACAAGGCGAGAATGTGTCAAGCTACCAATAATTGATGATGGATTAGCGTCGATTGAGTTCGTGATGGATGAGTAGAACTAGCGGTGTCAGGAGATCAACATCACGATCTCTGAAGGAACTTGAAGAAAGGAAATTAGCATTTTGACCTCCCCTAACGATCTTGGAGAGATGTATTTTCCATGATAGTGGCATTGTGTTCCTCAAGTCGATCATCTCATTTGAGACTCTTCCATTCCGCACCACGATCTTCTAAAGAGATTTCGCGCCTTCACAAATTCGCTATCGGGAAGTGAAGAGAAGGTTGGCGTCCTTGGTTGAGATTGGTTTGAGAGTACGAGTTGGAGCGAGGCTCGTTGCTAGTATTGGCCTTTATTGGCCATATACAGTGTTCACCGAATTGTGATTGAATGATTGTTCCGACGGCCAAACTGTTGCATGCTAGAAAAACCGATTCGGTAGAGTAAAATTTTTTATTTTAACGTTGTGAAATCACACACCAAGTATAAAAAGTGAACAATAAAACTCCGAATTTTTTACGTGAAAAAACCTCAAAAGAGGAAAAACGGGGCTGCCGGTAAAAGCTTCCACTATGTATCTGAGTATAAGATCTTCCGTCACGATTACGAATATATATGAGAAAGGGACAACGATTCTAGTAATAGGCGATGTTGACGGCGATGTTGGCGGCGGCGATGTTGGTGGCGATGACGGCGATGTTGGCGATGACGATGGCGATATTGGCGATGATGATGACAGCGATTAGTGAGAATCGGTGGCGGCTTGTTAACATGATTAACTTGCAACAGTGGTTAAAAATTTCATGTTCTCACCTTTGGGTCGGATTAACTTGCATATAACAACCTTTGCTTAGTTTTGAAGCTGTAGTTCACTCTATACATATGTACTGTAGTATTAAAAATTAATAAAGATAAATAAATGAAATAATCCGAACAAATCAATTTTAAATTAAATTTTTG
>CM038226.1:91071248-91080001 GCA_021442155.1 Cymbidium sinense | reverse complement strand
GTGTATATATATATTTAATAAAAAAAAACAAATAATATAATAATAATTCAAATCATCGAAATTTCAAAATTCATAAAAATAAAATACTTAACCAAAATTACAAACAAGGGCTCGTTGGATTAGATCTATCAGAGAAATCCAACAAATCAAAATACTCAAAATTTGAGTATTATGAGTAATTTAAGTTTTAGTGAAAACATATTTCATTAATTAAGCCAAAAATATAAGTCAGATTAAGTTGAGATTTTTTAGATATTGAAATTAATGTTTAAAATACACACATACAATAAAATTTCAAGTTAAAATAACTTCATTGGAGAAATTAAATTTTTAAATTCAGATTATCAATTTTAATAAAATAAATTAAATAAAAATTCAAAAATTTACAAAAATCTTCAAGATGACCTAAATCACTTCAATTGACATCCAGGACTCTTAAGAAAAATGATTTGATCTTCTGAATCTTAAGAAACCCAAATAAACACTTAAGATTAGAGTTTAAACAATTAAAAAATTAATTAAAATATAATATAAAAATAACTCAAATATTAAATCAAAAATCAAAAATTGAATAGCATTCATTAAATCATTAACTAAACTTTAAATCAAAAATATCATCTTTAAAGAGATTAAATTAAATATGATTAAATCTATTTAAGTTAATAAAACTCAATTAAATGATTAAATCTTAAATCAAACTCAAAATCCAACAAACTTAGAAAACTTTAATAATTTTGATACTAATGAATTAAACTAAATAAAATTAAAGCAAACTTAATTAACCTATGATTAAGTCACATCCATTTGGAATGAGATAACCATTAAATATTTCAACCTAATAACTAAATCGAACATGTTAATGAAATCAAACAAACATAATAAATAAATCAAATCAAGTAAAACCCTAATCATAAATAATCAAACTCAATTAGTCAAACATTTAATTAATAAAAATTTAATAAATTAATCCATCATCTTAATTAATCAAATTAATTTAAATAAGTTACATTAAAACTAACTCTAAGATTAAGCTTAAATCAAACCCATAATTAAATATAATCACACCCCTTAAATAAATTAATTAAGTTAATTAAATTAATCATCTGAAACCTAAACTTAATCAAACATAATTAAGATGTAATTAAACACTAATCAAAACTTAAATTAAACTAAATCATTAAGTCATTAATCTCTAATCAAACAAACCTTTAATTAATCTAATAATTTTAATTGACCCTTAATCAAACTTAATTAATCAAACATCTAATTAATGCAAACTTAATAAATTAATCCATTATCTTAATAAACCAAATTTAACTTTATAAATTAGATTAAAGTTAATTCAAATTAAATACTTAATTAATCTACTAATTAATTTAATCTATTAAATAAATTAATTAGTAAATTACATTAATCATATTAAACTTAAAAGCTTCAAACATAAAATGCAATTAAATGATAATCAAACCCAATTTAAACTTCAATCATTAAATTTATCAATTACATCATTAACTCAAATAAACATGAAATCAAATTAAAAGTTAACAAATCTTTATTTAATTTAATCATACCTTAAACAAACTAATTAAGTTAATCAAATTAATTACATTAAACTTAATTAATCAAAAATGCAATTAAATAATAATCAAAACATAAATTAAACCTAAACCATTAAGTCATAATTACATCATTTGTCTAAACAAATATGAAACTAAATTAAAAAATTAAACAAACCTTTATAATTAACATAAATACACTTAAATTAAACAAATCACATAATCACATTGAACCTAAGCAAACCCATAGACCAATAAAGCTAATTAAATCAAATTGAATCAAATTAAGTTAAATCAAGAAAGATTCTCATCAATTTAATATAGAATCAAATCAAATCTCATTCAACCTACTTAAATAAAATAAACTAATTAACTATCCAATATATGAAATCAAAATGCAAACCAAACTTTGATGAATGACAAATGGATATGATTAAAAATAAAATCCCAATTACAAAGAATCAAACTCAATTAAAATCAAAATAAAATTTAATTAATTTGATCAAATTACAAATAAATGAACCACAATCAATTAAATAAACATAAAGTTAAATCACATAACCATAATCAAAGAAAAGAATTAAATATTAATCTAAAGGATATTGAATTATCAAGATTCAATTAAATCAAAACACTAAAATTAATCAAAAACACATGAACTTAAACAAACTTAAACTTCATTAGACATTAAGGATATTGAATTATCAAGATGCAATTAAAACATCTAATCAAAATTAATCAATCAAATACTTAAAAAACTCAAATTCTAAATTCTAAATCATCAATAAATTATCAAATGAATTACACAAATTCAAATGGGCTAATCAAGATACTTAAGGATTTTGGTTAGATTCCTTAGGAATTGGGATGCGAATAGGGTGAGTCTTCATGATGGAATTCATCCTACTCTTCATTCTTAAGAACCTAAATATCATTTCAACCAAATAAAACTGAAATAAAAATGAAAATCAAATCATTAAATCATTTAGATTGAAATCACCCAAAGGTAAAATTTAAATTCAAACTTCAAATTGGAACTTAAACTAAAGAACTAGTAAAGTCTTGCTACACAAGCCTTAAGCACACACATTAGAATACTAAGTCTACTTCTAGTGCTAAGTTAGGCGTTATGTATGATGTTGTGTTTTATTTTGTGATGTAATATTTTAGGCGGATGTTAGGTGTATGTTTAGAGGATGTTAGGTCATTATTAGCCTAATCATATTTTTATAGGGTTATGCTTAAAGGGGCTTAATAAAAAAAAATATAAATGCTTTTCTTTGCGGGTTGCTTAGCCCCTAAGTGTAACCATGTTAGGGCAGTGGGCTTGTTACCCATGTGTGGGTGCTAAGTCCAAATTATTCATATAACTTGGTTGTATGTGTTTAGCTAACATTTATTTTGCAGTGTAACAGATTTACTTTTCCTATTTTTGATGTAATTTTGCATTAGGAATTAGGATTAGTGCTATGGGGATTAGGATGAGCGTGGCGAGCTTAGTCCACAGGTGCCCATGATGCCTTTGTAACAAATCAAATCAAAAGAAAGAAATGAAGAAATGAATAAATGAAGAAAAGAAGACCCCCCATAGCATATATATTATTTTTGTAATTCGGGTTGTATAAGGGTAGAGCTCGGCTACCCATCTTTTCTTTTCTCTTTTAGGTGTAATGCCCCCTTGGCCTTTTATTCTTTTACGGTAGTCTATAAAATTGTTTGATGTTGTGTTTAGATTGCATATTAGAACAACATACTTTTCATAGTTTATTTATGATTGATGCTTGAATGTGTGGCTGGATCGGTAGGCTCTTAGGATAAAATTAATTTTTCTACCCCAATTAACAACTCATAACTAAAATTTTAAAACAACTCATAACCTCACATAAGCCTAGAATTAAATCAAGATAATAAAATTTTTTGTACCCCTTAGTGGATGGATGAATGTATAATATCATGCATGTCATATTCTTTCACTCTTGTTAAGAGGGCTTCCATCTTTCAGAGAATCAAGGCTTAACCTATGAGAGCCTTTGGTGGAAGACACCCCTTTCTCTCTTGATTTGGCCTAATCAAATTCTCATGCATTTAGGCATACAAAATCCCATAGCCGTGTCAAAACAAAAGTCCAAAAGAATCAAATAAATTTGATAAAATTTGCATTAGATTAAGTCATGGATTCATACTCATGCTCTAGTCTCTTAGTGAGTCTAAGGACTTAGTTTTCTTTCTAAATGAACAACGGAGCCATCTTGCAAATCATAAGACTTGCTACATGGATTTAAAGCATAGGAGGAGTTAGTAGGCGCCACTCAATAATAAGTCCGTCAGTGGTTTATTCTCTCTTGTGGAGGTAAACAATATACCCATTTTTGCCTTAGATTTAGGTTGTGGCTTCGTTTTGTACCAAGGCTCCTTAGTTTAGGAATCTGAGGTAGCTGTTTCTTTTGAGATACAAGCATAAATCCTTACCTCTTAGGCATTTCTATAATCTTATATTGTGGAATTATAAGCCCTAGCAATCTAATAAAATGTCAACTCAAATAATCAACTCTCTTCAATTTCAAAAATATAAAGCCCAACTATAGGGTAGATTGGAATGCTCACTAGGCTTCCTAGTATCATGAGCATTTCTTACTTTCTCCTTTGGATTCCAAAATAAATCTTCTCCTTGATCTATCCCATTTGATTTTCTAAAATAGCCAATCCTTTGATAGTCTTAACCTTGAAATCTTTGGAGACCCTAATTCTACTTTAATCGAGAGTATTCTTAAGAATTCTCATTCTTAGGATGTAATTAACTATGGGCTTGCCTCCAGGAACTTAATGATGACTTAAAATAAACCTACTTTACTTTTCCTAAAGTAGGGAAAGATCTGGTATATTCAAGACCCATCATGTAGTTAGGTGATTAGGTCCATTATAGGGTGGTGATTTTTATCTTTCAAGATAATACATCATTCCTTAAATAATAAATCTGCGTCACTTCTCAAAATAAACATGATTTTTAAAAATCATTTGGGAGAGTTCTCTCTCCATCTTTAGTAGACAATTATTATCTCCAAGCATCAATAGTGGACTTATGTTTTATATAGGCGAGACTATCATTCTTTAGTTGGCATAGCTTATTTCATCCTTCAAAGCTCGCCAACATCCTTTATGTTTTAGGACCTCACTCATGTAGGTCTTAAAATCCTATTGGGTTCCCCCAATAGGTGAAAATTAAAAGTAAACAAATAGAGGAGATGACCAAAATTAAAAATCTCTTCACCATTCTGATGGTGAGGCAAGGTTCATCCCATGAATAATAAGAGAATGAAACTCTTCTACAAAATAATATGTCTTTTCAAAAGAACTTTTTTAAAATCCACATAATAAGGGATCTGTACACAAAAGTTTATAAGAAATTTTCTCAAAACACATATAACCAAACCTCATTTAACAAATCCGATGATTGTTACAAGGAGGTTCTTTTAAAAAAAAATATCAAAATCAAAATCAACAGTTTTTTAATTTTCAAAAGCACATTTTCTTTGGAAATGGCTATCCCCATCCCACACACTAAAATTTGTTGGATGGAGATTCTATTTTCAAATAAAACCATGATATATAAAAAAATTGAAACTCCACTTAGCATACTTCACATGTACTAGAGTTGAAGTTTCCCTCTTTTGAAAAGCAATAAACCATACACACACAAAAGAGTCAAGACATATTGACCCCCCCATACAACAAATTTGTCAAATGGGAGTTCCCCTTTGGAGAAGGTAGAGCAAATTGAATTCTATTTGCATTTGTTTATAAATTCCTTCATGCCAAAGTCTTGAACTTCAAAACACATTGGGAGCTCATTTTACATGCTCAAGTATATCGAGTGAGAACTCCATTTTTGAAAATCATAAGTACAAAGTTAACTCCATTTAACATACCTAAGTCTGTTAAATAAGTTCATTTTCTTTAAAAAAAAATCATAAACACATTTGACTTTCACTTAACATACCAAATTTGTTAAGTGAGAGTTTCATCAAAAAAAAAATAATCATAAACACATTTGACTTTCACTTAATATACCAAATTTATTAAGTGAGAGTATTATTTTCAAAAATCAGAAACACACTGGACTTTCACTTAACATACCAAATTTATTAAGTGGAGTATTATTTTCAAAAATCAGAAACACACTGGACTTTCACTTAACATACCAAATTTATTAAGTGAGAGTTTCATTTTCAAATATCAAACATTTGACTCTTATACCAAATTTGGTAAGTAAAGTTTCATCTTCAAAAAAAAATAATAATAATAAAAAATAAAAAATCATAAACACATTTGACTTTCACTTAACATACCAAATTTGTTAAGTGGGGTCTCTTTCAATGACATTTGATCCTATTTTAACATATCAAATTTGTTAAGTAAGGATCAATTTTTTCATGTCAAACCACACTTGAATTTTACAACATACCAAATTTGTTAAGTGAGTCTCTCAAAAGAAAAAAAATATATCTCAAACAAATTTGGGGCTTTCATAACATATCAAACTTGTTAAGTATGACTCATCTTCAAGAAAAGCAATTATCTCACGATCACATTTCTTTCACTTAACATACCAAATTTGTTAAGTGAAAGTCTCATCAACAAACACAAATCACGTGTGGCCTACTTAACATATCAAATTTGTTGTTAGTAAAATTTTTCAAATCAAAATATCACACATCAAATCTTCAGCAAAATATTTGACACAATCACAACCTCTTCTTAGCATAATTTGCTAAGTAAGTCTTTCAAACTATCAATATTTTCAAACAAGATGCACAAAACACAAATATCTCCAAGAAAATCTCTCAAATTTTAGAACCCTTAACATACTAAATGTTGAGTATGGGTTCTAAATTATCAAATGGCAAAGACTCTCCTCATATCCAAAATCTCTAAAATTTTGATGAACCCCATAACATCCTTAAGATTGTTTAGTGTGGGTTCAAATTAAATCAAATCTTGAAATAAATGATTGAAAGTGAATACCAAGGCAAGTGTCTGACTTAGCTACGTTTCAACAATGCAAATTTCAGTGCAGTCAATTATTTCAGTCCTTAGTCAGTATTTATGGCTTCCAACAAGCTCGTGTTTTTTTCACTTCTAAACCTAGCCTTGGATCAAGTAGTCTCTTTGGCTCCACCAGGTCATCACATTGTTTGTGGTTTTGAGAGTGAGGATTTCTTGCCAATGACCTCACCATTAATAAGGAGGTGGCATACACCACTCATTGATTGATATGTCATTCGATTAGTTTCCTTAAGAGGAAGGATTGTTTCTTCTTCTGCCATTTACGTGCGGTCGTTCCGAACAGGTCGGTCGGTTACTATACTTACCCCTCGGATTGGGAAGCGTCTTGCTTTGAAATAGTCTCCTCCACATTGAGGTGGGTGCTAGCTCTCCTAGTACACATTCTGACCATAATAAGAGCAGATCGGCGACATCACAAGAGGGTAGAGAGAGATGGATGTCACTTCCCATATGGAGGGATCTCCTGAGACCTCTCCACATTTGAGTGGTAGTAGGTTTCACTTCGACCTCGGATGGAGAGGAGGACTATAAGGATTCTTGCCTACCTCCACCACCGATATTTGATGCCATAAGCACAAGCTCTATGAGAGACAATCTTACGCCCGGGTTATTGCTTCTGAGCTTCAGTGCATACTGAATTCGAGGATAATTATCCCATGAGAGTCAAAAGTGCGTCTGAGAGAGAGCCTTGGAGGCTCGATCATCAGGCAGTAGGAGAACAATAATTGTCACGATCGTTGATGGATTTTCCGATGCCTCTAGAGGTTGATCGTTTAAAAGACATCATTTAGTGCTACTCGTCATAGGAGTAAGCCTATAGTCGGCGGTAGTGGTCTACCTCCACACCTCTCCACTCAGCCCACCATCACTATCCAACTCACGGCATCCCCATTGACCAAGATCAAATCTCCATCAGGGAAAGACCAGACCATTGGTGATCCTATGGAGGATCCCACTCCATACCCGCGAAGTGAGATCGACTCTCCAATTCGTCCCATTCTCAACTACGGAAAGAAGGAATGGCGACAAAGTGGTGGAGTCACCCGATCCCTTAGTCTCCACTGCGGCCATGTGGCGAAGGATAAGGATATAGATGTAGTGTCCATGGTAGTAGATCCACGATTAGTGTTGACTAAAGCAGTCCTCTTAGAATAATATAATGAGTACAATGGATATTTTTTTGTTGAGTATAGCCTCCATGGTCACAGAGTGTTTGTCCACACGACTAGGCGCTCTTGAGATGAGATGGTTGCTCGGTACTTTAGAAGAGAACTCTAGATGATTGCTCGATGAAGAGGATGCTAGTGATTTTGATCAGATGGGGATGATCTCTTGGAGGACTCAGTGTATATTACTAGAGTTCCCTCTTGGGGATCAACATAGCAGGGTGTTGTAGTTGAGGAAGAAGACAGCTCATTCAATAACACCTTCTTGTGAGAGATAAGCATATTAAAAGATGGAGAAAGAGTTAAAGATTTATTAGCGATTAGCACTTCAAGGCCAAGCTCCATCGGTCTACTCACTTAGGGCCGACCACCACAGGTTGTTGCATGTTTGGATCGCCAAGAGTACATCTCCCGTAGACTAGGATAGTGGCAGCATGCATAGGAAGGTGGTGGACCCATGCAAGAAAAGATAGCGATTAGTGGAGCGTGAAGGATGCATTGGCACAAGCCCGTGGCTCATCTGTTCCAAAGGGTAGACTCTGAGAATTTGATGGTGTCCAATATCTAAGGGTTTTGTGCCTCCTTAAAATCAAATTTTGATGGTGGGGGAACATGATACATTTGTAGGATGTTTAAATCTTGGTGGCGGGATGCACTTCTATTCCATCTTATAAAATTTTTAATGCATTCAATATCATATCTAAATTTATTGTTTATCTTGTTTGGTTTGAAAGATTCATAATAAGGAATCAAGAAATACACAATTCAACAAATTCAAATACAAATGTAAAAGATGTTCCAACATTAAAGTGACATAAACAAAAAAGCTTTATCGACATTTAGCTCATCTAGGTTGAAATGAGTTTTAGTTTTGCATTAGCTTATCTTTTCAATGCCATGTAGGAAACACAATTATCTAATATACAAGTATGTTCATCTTTGTATATTCAACTTATCTTGTGAACTT
>CM038226.1:90988748-91066248 GCA_021442155.1 Cymbidium sinense | reverse complement strand
TGCATTGATAAGTTAACGACTTATCAAGTTGTTACTATATCTTTCATCGGCACATCGTAGTCTTTTTTTCAACAAAGAAGTTTCTCTTTCCTTTTGAGCTGACACTCACAAAAGCGTGAGCTATCAAAGATGACTTAATAAACGTCAATTGAAATCACCTCATAAACCATCTTATCTATATAATCCTTGGTGGTTGCAAACTTCAAGAGGCGTTGACAATTAACTTTCATCTCTAGCCCAAAAGGTATTAAGCGATAGGATATAATGTCCCTAATTTTTGCACAAGATTCATAAAAATGATTTTCTAATTGTAGATATTGATGATGCTTTGATATTTGGCATGCATATTTAGGGTGAACAACTCATCCTCATGTATATAATGTCCAAATTGGATGACAACCTTGTCATTATATCTATGGACATTGCAATCGATAGAAACAAAGTGGGTCCTCCTTGGCCATTGAACTCAATGTAGTTGTTCACATAGCACTTGTTTGTTTTTTTTCCCCATCCTTTTTCCACTTTTTAGTGAAGAGTTCATGGAGCGGACCTTTCAGCATTTTTCTTTTTTGTGGCCAAGTATCTAAATATGATCACAAAACTTACCAAGACATTAATTTTATAAGTGAAAGGGTCATTATCAGTCTTCTCTTCCCTTTTCTCTTTTGGAGAAAGACTTCGACTAGTTCTTGATTCTTCTCTATAGTGCCATTAACTCTTGTACTCTATAGTCATTGCTATCATACTTGTGTGATCAATGATTGAGAAAAAAGACACAATTTGAAGATAAAGTTGTGAGTACTTCATCAAAATTTATTCCCAAAGTAGTAGCTTTAAATTAGAACACTATGTTGTATTCCTACATTGCCTCAATTTTGTCACTTCTTGACTAATCACCTCATAAACAAAACCTTGTCATAAGTGTTCTACTTCTATCCATACAAAATGAAGTCTCCAATTGATCAACCCATATGTAAAGTCCACTTTAGCTTCTACTTTGAATGGCACGTTATTTATTGGAGATAGTTATATCCTCAATTTTATCCTCTCTAACCATGTTTTCATTTGACATAGAAGTACGATAAATACTATTTGGCACACTAATCTCAATTGTAGTTGTTTGCATCATCATCTAATCCACGATGATCATTTGCTCAATCAATCTAATCACTTGATCAGCTAGATTTGTTGTAGGATTGTTGTTATCCATTGATTAATTTTCTTTCATTTCTCTTCTTATTGTCTTCTTCTTGGCATATACAACTCAAAGATAATGAGTGGCTCTCCATTTGTCTTTGCATTAATTGTTTGTACAACACACAAGGATTGGTGCTCCAATATCAACTTGATCTTTAGATCTCCTTACATTAATTTGTTTCCCCTCTCCTGGATATATATATTGAATATTTTATGTGATTTTATTGTTATTTGTTGAAGAAAATATTATTTTAAAAGCACTAAATTTTAATTTTTAAAACTTTTAAGTATTTTTAAATATAAATATCATCAATAAATTTCTTTTATTCTAATCAAAAGATAAATAAAATGAATAAAAAGTAAAATGAGTCCAAATGGCTGTAAATATCGAGAAAATAATTAAAAAAATAAGCACGCTTCATTTTTAACAAATATCTGTATTAAAAATCATTATTATTCATTTAAATTTATTATTATTATTATTTATTTATAATCATCATTATCCGTTAGGGGATGGCATATTTGTAATTGCGTGAGTTGGGAGTTTGGCCATTGCGGTTTGTTTGCGGCACACCCTCCCGCTTCACGGAAGTGAGCCACCGGAATAACGATTAAACATCGGACGTGTGAACGGTCACGTGACAACGAGTAAGCACGTGTTTCAAATTCGGAATCCAATCACCGTCGAACTAACCAAGCGACGAGGTCTACAGCGATTTGCTGCCGTCAGATCACTAGCGTTCGCTCCACTACTGGTCTAATGCCCGCCCACGTAAAAAAGTTCCAACTTCCAAATAAAGACAACTGGCATAATATTGTTTACACACGTGTTCTCCTTCTGCAACGTCTCTCAGTTCGCGGAGTTGGAGGAATGGATAGAAAGATCTGCCGATTTGGCTTTTAAGGGATTATACGAATATATTATAAAATTAATTAAGTATATTTAAAATATTTTATAATTATTTGATTAATTGTTAAATAAATATAAAAATAATTTTATTTGATTTAAGATTAAAAATAATAGAAAATAAAAAAATGTGATGAAGGCAAAATAGCTAATCCTCGAGAGAGTAGTGGCCCATCTATTTTATGATGAGTGATATGAGTTAAAACGTTATAAATGGCAATGATAAAATATTTACATATTAATTTGGTCAAATTTATGTGAATTTAAAATACAAAAAAATGAACTATACCAAGTTTGAAATTTCTTGAAAATTTACGTTTGATTCCAAAATTTTGAAACAAACATCAATATTTTGAAATTTCTTGTATTGCAAATTCATTACACTATGAATACATCTAATCAAATGAACTTTAAGCAAATAAGATTTTGTTTTGGAAATTGACAGATAACATAGATTAGCACAAAATATTTTGTCATTTCATATCTAACATTTTGAAATATTTTGTTAAAAAAAATATTATGTGAAGAATGATCGGGAATATTAGTTAAAATATTTTCAACTCTTTCTAGCTCATATTCATTTGTATTTATAAGTGAAGAATGAGTAAAATATTAAAGCATCATTTATTATTTATAGCCGTTGACAATTATTTTAAGTTATATATTATTGACTTTATTTATATTTATTTAATTTATCTTATATATTTTAACGTTAATGTTTTTTTATATTATAATAACATTATAAATAACGTTATAATGTTATATATCATTAATATTTCTAATTAACTGTTAATAAAAAATTATTTGGATAGATATATTTTTTGAAGGGAGTTTGATTCATCTCATTAAATATTTATGAGTCATAAATTCTTATGTAATTTTTAAAAAGTTTCGTATTTCTCTTTAAACTGTTATGCGTACAATAACCAAATTCTTCGAACTCTTTTTTAAACAAAAACTTCATTAAAATGCAGCCTTTTGTTAAGCTAAGCTGATTGAATATATCGGAGTTCAGTTCAGATCGAAGTCATGGTTAAAAACTAGTTTGGAATCGAAATTCTAATCTGATTTTAAATTTATCAGCTTTACAATTTAAATTTTCAATTGAATTTCGTTGCACGTGAAATTATTTGTAAATTTAGAAAAATCAATAAAGCATGTCATATATATATATATATATATATATATATATATTGCATCTTGAAAGCAGATTCTTAGAGTAAAGTTCTGGCAAACTTAATTCTCTGCGTGTATTTAAAGCGACACTCAAAATTTTTCGTGAAAATCTAGAAATGAGGAAAACCATGGAGCTAGCTGAAAATCTTCCACTTTGTATTTCTAGATGAGGATCTTCAGATGATTCTGAGAATAGTATGTGAAAAACAACATTGCAAATGTACGATGTTGATGACTTACGATGATGGCCGTGGTAATGTTACGATGATGGCCGATCTTATGGTCCAAGAATCGGCTCACCGGTATTACATGATTATTGCTTAGGATCTTGAGCTTTATCTCTCTCTCAGCTGCTCTCATATGAAGAATGAAATTTATATATTGAAGTGGCGTCCTAAATATAAATGAACAAAAATTAGGCGGAAAATGATTATCATTTGATGCATTTTAAGTATTTGAATGCTCAAATGAAATTTGTAAGATCTTAAATTGTTATTGGCTTGTCGAGGCCTCGATTTATAACACTTATTTGAAATTTATTTAGAGATTTTGATATCCCAAAATTTTGAGGATATTTTAAGAGCTTGATCCTAGATTTAACCGGATAAATTACTTATAACATCAAGATTATGCTTGATTAGTAGTATTTTAAGTGTCATATATATATATATATATATATATTAGATGTCTTAAGTATTTTTGAAAATAATATTATTTATTTTTAAAAATAAAAATTAAAAAACAAAATTGATCCTGAGAGCCCTCAATGAATATCCATTATGAATTTTTTTATAAAGTTTAAAATTATTATATCATCTTTTATAGAATGTATTTGTAGATATTAGAGTGGTAAAAAATTTAAAATATTTTATTTTATTTTTGGATGATATTTATAGGTATTTTGTTTAAAGAAAATATAATTTTTTTTTTGTGGGAAAGACAAAAATAACATAAATATGAAGATATTTTAGATACTTTCCATGTAACAAAACGATAATATCATAAAATAATAGCTTGATTGATTTGATGAATTAAATGAAATAATCAACATCTTGAAGTGTATCATAATTGTATCACATGAAAATTACAGGACTATAAAATATGAAATTTTATTCTAACATTTAAAATTGGCAGTTTTATAATTAGGGATTCATATATATACCCACAATTTTTATATATTTATATATCTACTATCTAAATTTTAATATTTATATAAATAATATTATTATTTTTAAAAAAAGAATATATTTGTATAAATATAAAATATATATATATATATATTGATTCAATTCATGGAAGAGTAAATAAATGATTTTTTGGTCTTAATTCTAAAGATTCTGAAGAGAGAGAGAGAGAGAGAGATTTCTTTGAAATGTGATATGAGTAAAATGAAAACTACTTTAGAATATGTGATATTTATCTTGAGTTTATTTTATTTATTTTATTTTATTAAAATAAAATAAAATATTGATCTCTAGCATTATAATTCTATATAAACTTAATATGATATCTCAATTTAAATTAATTCTTTTATTTGATCATAAAATTAACTTTAAAAAATAAGATAGTATATATAATAATTAAATTAATATATCAGAATTTAAAATTCTCAATAATATATATATATATATATATATATTTATATATATATATATATTATTCATTGATTTTGCAACTGGTACAGAAAAATGAATCACAGTTAAGAAAATAAAATAAGGGAATAAATTAAACCGACAATTAAACCCCCAAAATTGGAAAGAAATAATAATCTATGTGTTATTATTGTTTTACCATAAATAAGATGGCCACCCAAATCGCCACACAGTACGGCTCATTTTAAAGCCTATTATGTACCCCCACGGGCGGCGTCGCAAATGTGTGATCGGATCGTGGATCGAATCTTCACGAATCCCCGGTCGCCAATAAAACGATACAGTGCTCGTCTTCTCGCCATCTCAGTGTCCAAAGTTTCAAAAAAATCAGCGATCTTCCCTTCTGCCTTACCTAAGATGGATTGGGTGAGAGCGCCGCCATTGGTCGAGGAAGCTCCGCCGTCCACCTTGCATTTAACCGTAGCTTGTCGACGACATTTGCCGTCAAATCGGCCCCTTTCTCCTCTGCTTCGCTTCTCGAGCGCGAAGAATCCATACTCGAAGATCTCCAGGGCTGTTCCCAAATCATCGGCTGCTTCGGCCACGACATTACTCCTGACACCGCTTTCCTCGAATATGCCGACGGTGGCTCCCTCTCCGACGCCATCCAACGCGCCGGCGGAACACTACCGGATCCGACCATTCGTCGCTACCTTCGCTCCATCCTCTTTGGTCTTTGCCATATACGCAAGGGATATGTTCACTGTGACATCAAACCCCAAAACATCTTAATCGCCGGCGGAGAAGCGAGGATCGCCGACTTCGGACATGCGAAGAGGGCGGCAGAGGATTCCACACATCAGGGGAACGCCGATGTACTTGGCTCCAGAATCAGCTGCTAGAATGGGTACGAAGCGCCGGCCGACATTTGGGCGTTAGGCTGCACGGTCTGCGAAATGGTTTCCGGCCTGCAGCCTTGGAGCCACGCCGAGGATTCAGAGTATGGAATTTGGGCTCTGATGTTTCGAATAGGGTTCAGCGACGACCAGCCGGAGATCCGGAGATGTCGGAGGGGCAAGGATTTCCTTCGTTGTTGCAGAGCCCAGCAAGCGCTGGACCGCGGAGATGCTCTTGTCGCACCCATTCGCCGGTTCCTCTTCAGAAAGGGAATCAGAAGAGACAACCATGGCGTGCTCTGCTTCTTATACGTCTCCGAGAAATGTGCTGGGTTACTCATTCCTACTTCAGCAATTCCACTGTCTTCTCCGAGAACTTCAGAATTGGCGTATTCGTTTCGGTTTTGGTTCGACGGGGAAGGTGGAAGAGAGAGGATTAGGGCATTGGCATCGGAGGAGCGGCCGGAATGGGCGACTCTGCCGGAGGAAGAAGTAGACTACTGTGAGGAGAAGAGCACCAAACACGAAGGAGAGGTTTTCTGTTGGACGAGTTCAGGTATTTGTGAAAGTTAGGATCGCAGTTTCTGTATTGAAAGTTGCCATTGACGTCCGTTTCCAGCTCTGATTCCGAGAACAATGGGGATTGACTTGTAAAGAAGGGCTATGATTAGTTCTTTAGCAGATTAGCCCTGTAATACTTTGTTATCTCTGAAGAAATATGCTATTTTTTGTTGCAGTTAGATTTTGACATTTTTCACATTCATCATTGCGTTCTTGATATTACTTTTATAACTGAAATGATTTGCATAGGAGTGTCAATTTGATTTGAATATTATATGAGGTTAAATATTTGATTCTAATTTAACTTAATTTGAATCCATCAAACTTCAGTTCAACCCATTTAAATCATTTATTTTATATATCAACTTTTTTGTCTATTTGAATTTAGAATTTGAATATAATATATTTAATTTAATTGACCCAATCAAATAGATCTAACCTGCAAGTAGGGGTATTATTTTGGGTCAGTGGGTCGGATTCGGGTCTTACATGAATTTGACCCGAATTGAATAGATTTGATATGAATTTGATCCATTTATTAATAAAATAATTTCAAATCAAATAGACTTTTGATAGATCTTACGACTTGAAGCTTGAAAAATTTATATATGTATTTTAAAAAATCAGTCAAATTTGAGTTAAATGGTAAAATGGACTCATGAATTTTGACTCAAATTTGAGTTGATGAGTCAAATAATTTCTGGGTGGATAAACTTGAATTACAAATATTAAGCAATTGATTTTTTTGAATCAAAAATTGTTTAGTTTCTACCAAATTTTTTTGAATGTTAATATGAGTTATCTTTAAATGTTTAACATCCCTACTCAAGTTATATTCTAATCATACAAATCAATTCTAAAACATATCATCTCTGTTTATTCCCAAAGTTTATAAATTTAACACGAAGGATAAAAATTATTGTAAGAGATTTTAAGTTAGTGATTAGAAGTTTAGACTTTTCAGCTAAAAAATCATAGAATTAAATTTTATCTATATATTATGTATTTGATTTTTTGATTAAATTTATTTAAACGTCTTAAAAGGCCAAAAAATTTAATTTAAAATTGATTTGTTCGGATTATTTCATTTATTTATCTTTATTAATTTTAATACTACAGTACATATGTATAGAGTGAACTACAGCTTCAAAACTAAGCAAGGTTGTTATATGCAAGTTAATCCGACCAAGGTGAGAACATGAAATTTTTAACCACTTTGCAAGTTAATCATTTGAGTCGGCGATTCATCGCTTGGTCGTAAACCATTCATTCATGTCGTCATCAACATCATCGTCAACATGGTCGTTAACGTCCTCACATAATATCGCGTAAAATTTCATCGTCTGAGCTATTGTCCTTCTCTATATTACGTAATCCGTTATCGGAAGATCTTTCTGAAATAGATCATAGTGGAAGCTTTTTCTTGGGTTAGGAGTGGTTTTCCCTCTTTTGAGGTTTTTTATTAAAATTCGGGTTTTATTGTTCACTCTTTATACTTGTGTGTGTCTTTGGATTTCCAACTAAAGCGAAAATTTTACTCTGCGGTTTTAGCGCACAGGTTTGGCGTGTGAGAAATCCTTCAATCACAATTCGTGAACACTTCATATGGCCAATAGGCCAATACTAAATAACAAGAGCCTCCGCTCAACTCGTCACTCTCGAAACCAATCCCAACGGACGCCAACCACTCACTTCCCACGATAGCGGCGACCATTGGTGAGCAATCTCTTTAGAAGATGGGTGCGCGAATGGAAGAGTCTCAAAATGAGATGATCGACTTTTGTGAGGAACACAACACCACTTCTGCGAAAACATCTCTCCCAAGATCGATCGTTAGTGGGAGGTCAAAATGCTTTTCCTTTTCTGAAGTTCCTTGCGTAGAGATCGTGATCTTGATCTCGACACCGCTAGTTCTACTCATCCATCACGTGCAACTCAATCGCTAATCCATCAATTATTCTTTGGTAGCGATTCTCATTTGACCCTGTCGTATTGTGTGCGAAATGCGATCTTGCTGAATTTCACCTCAAGATAGAAATCATCTTCCCCCTCAGCTATGAGAAATCCTCACCTTTAGGCTATTCTTCAACATCCTATTCGTGGGTTTCAAGCTTAGAATATTGATTCCATGATGGGCGACCCACATGAACACATCGACCATTATAGGACTATCATGCATATCCAATGAGCTTGACACACTACTTTGTCAGGTCTTTCCGTACTCAGGGACAAGCTTCGACTTGGTTCTACTCCCTTCGAGAATCCATCCATACCTTTGACGAACTTCGCCAAGATTTTTGTAGAGCAGTTCATTGCAAACCGGAGGATCATTAAAGATTCCTCCCATCTCGACATTCGTCAAAATGAGGCGAATCACTTTAGGAATACTTCCAGGTTCTCCTTAGAAGATGCAAATACACGGTAGACCGAACTATTAAGAGGAGTTTTCTTGGAGGACTCCCGTCAGGGTTTACTCCTTGTCACGAGACAGGTTGCTCATATATCTTTTTGTTCATGTGGAAGCACAAATCCTGGCAGCTATTCGCCCATTGAATAATTTGAGCAATATCTGGGAAAATGTAAAGGACCCGGGGAATGTGGACCTAGTCTATCAAAAGCAACAAATCGTGATCTCCCTCCGACCCCCATATTAACGGCGTGAACCACGACGAAAAGGAATACCACCGAACATCTCGTGTTAACCTCTAATGGCTATTTGAGATGAAGAAAATATCAAGTGGTCGCATCCAAAACCAAATTCAATCGGGAATATTGTCACTTCCATGAGTGGGGACATACTAGAGGCATGCAAATAACTCAAAGAAGAAATTAAGAGGCTCATCTGACAAGGATATCTACGTCGATTTGTGAAGAATCAATCGACTCAAACAAACATACCTCTGCGGGGGCAACGGGATAATCATCGAAACAACAAAATAATCATCAAGTTGGAGAAATGAAATAATCGCGAGGAGGACCAATACTATCTAATCAAGTTCTCATTACCATCTCTGAAGAGCCGGAGTTAAAGAAGTCTGATCATTCCATCACTTTTAATGACTCAGATTTAGAAGGAGTACATGTTCCTCATCAAGATCCACTTGTCATCGTAGCGAGGATCGGTGACCCATGCTATAATGTTAAGAGAATTTTGATTAACAATGGGAGTTCATTGATGTCTTATTTTACTCCACATTTCTTAATATGGGCTGGTTAGAAAAGCTCCAACCTTCTGAGGACCATTATGCAGTTTGATAATGCTCATGCAGTAGGGGACAATCACCCTTCCTATTGTCTTTGGTGAATTTCCTTGACAAGTGGCTCATTTAATCCAATTCATGGTGGTCAAGTCAGATTCAGTATAACGCTATCTTTGGAAGGCCCCTCCAATCAATTTTCGGTGCAGTCACTTCAGTATCTCATCTTAAGATGAAACTTCCAACCCCCGTTGGAGTTGTGTGAAAATCAAGATAACAATCATGTTATCTCGAACAAGCTCAACCATATACGTGACCTTGACAGAAGATTTTAATTTTGAGATGAAGAAGTACCAAGCCGTAGAAGATTTGCTCTTTGTTGCATTATCGGATGACCAACCATTACGAGCGATTGCAAGTTGGATCTGCTCTCAAGCGAATAAAGGAAAAAATACATGACTTCTTGCAAATCAAGACATCTTCTTGGAGTCACGGACATGAGTCGACCCCAATGTGATCATGCACTCTCTCAAGATCGATCCGACATTCAAATTGATCATCCAGAAGAAGTGAAGTTTTGCACCTGATCACCTCCAAGCTATTGAGCAAGAAGTTAACAAGCTTCTAGAAGCGGGATTCATCTGAGGTACATTACCCATGGCTAGCGAATGTTATCATGGTTAAGAAAAGCGAACATGGAGAATGTGTATTGATTACCGACCTTAACAAGGCTTGCAGAAAGATAGTTTTCTCTTCCTCGAATTGATCGGTTGGTTGATGCTACATGGACATCAAATGCTCATTTTGGATGCTTACTCAGTTACAACCAAATAAAATGAACCCAACGGATGAAGAAGCTACACATTTCAAACATATAAAGGTTTATACTATTACCAAGTTATCGTTTGGATTAAAAATCTGGTGCTACTATCAACCTTATGAATAAGGTCTTTAAAGACTATTAGGCTGATGGAGGTATATGTGGATGACATGTTAGTGAAAAGCTTGGAAGAATCACAATATTTCGACTTAGAAATATGCTTTAACCTTCTTCGTTATAACATGCGACTCAACCCACCAAATGTGCTTTTGGGGTTACGTCGGGAAAATTTCTTGGATTTATGGTAACCCAGGTGGGATAGAGGCCAACCGAGAAAATCAAAGCTCAAAATATGACTCCTCAAGAATATTAAGGAAGTTCAACGTTTGAATGGGAATTGGCATTATCCCTTCTAGCCCGTTCGATGATAGATACTTGTCATTCTTTAAAATATTAAAGGAGCTAAAATAATAATTTTCAATGGGGATGAATGTCGGTTTACTTTTGAGCGACTAAGAGTATTTAGCATCTCCACCCTATCAAGCCTATTCAAGGAGAGATATTATACTTATATCTCAGTAGTCTCTTCCATGATAAGCTTCGGTTTTAGTCGAGAAGAGAAAGTGGGATACAACAATTTATTATGTTAGCAAAATTCTCTGATATAGAAAGTATCCACTTGCGATAAGGTGGCTTTAGTTTTCTTAGTGTGTACATACTTCCAAGCTCATACTATCGGTGTTTACACTCATTTACCATTAAGGGTCATCTACGAAACCGAAGCATCACGGGAGGTTAATCAAATGGTCGTAGAATTGGGAGAGTTTGATATAAATTTTCTACCTGTCATGCTATAAAGTCTCAAGTACTCATAGACTTTATAATGGGAATGCCTTGAACTCAGAGGAGCTATCTACATGCCTTTCGTCTCCTCAATGGACCCTTTATGATGGAGCTTCAAAATCGGTCAGTGCGGAATCTTACTTCCCAGTAATACCCAGAGTATGAACTTACTAAAATTTCGCAACTAATAATATGGTGAATATGAGGCTCTTATAGCGGGGTTGAGACTTCGTCATTTATGAAGCTCAAGACTTAGTGATACACCTGACTCTCAACTTGTCACCTCCCAAGTTGAGGGAAATCTTTAATGCTCATAATCTCAATACCTACCTCCACTTGGTGAAGTCTCTTCTTGCCCATTTCAAGACACATCAAATCATTCACATCAGAGAAGAATACTCAGGACGCTCTTCTAAAGCTTCATCACTACTTGGGGATCTGTTTAAGAAGGCATGTTGAAGAAATACATTTTTTTTGAGTATCCAAGGGTCATGGGTAATTCAAGCAATTGATGAGATAAATAATATTAGGTGGATGGACCCCATCATTCTAAGAAGGAACTCTTCCGAGACCCAACTTTTATCTCAAGACAAGCTTCAAACTTTACTATTATCGGTGAACTATACAAGCGAGCTTTCTGCGGGCCATTATCAAATGTCTCTCACCGAGGTGCATTAAGAGAGGTCACTGGATATGTGGAGAACACTAGGAGGAAAGGCTAGCCCTTAAAATTATAAGCAAGGGTTCTATTGGCTACAATGAAACAAGGCGCCTTGGAGTTCAAAAATGTGTAACTTGTCGGTTGCACTCTAACCTCCTCACATGCCCATCTGAGCTCTCATCCATTCAAAGCGTGGCCTTTTGCTAATGGGGATTGATATCATGGGACCTTTTACGATAGCATCAGGGCAACAAAGTTCATCATTTTAGCCGTCGACTACTTCACTAAATGGGTGGAAGCAGAACCACTTTCGCTAAAATCAAAAATGCTAAACAATTTGTTTGAAAAATATAGTATGTCGATTCGGTCTTCCTGTGAAGATCATCACTAAGAACCTAATTTATTGGAAAAGTCTTTACGTCCTTTTGCAAAGATCTTCACATTCATTTACTACATCTGGTAGCACATCCTCAAACTAGCAGACGGGGAAGCTACCAACTATACTCAAAGGACTAAAACGTCTGAGAAGGCGGGGTAATGGGTTGATGAGCTTTCTAATATTCTTTGGGCTTACGCACTACATCGTGCACCGGTGAGACATATAACTTGTGTTTTGACGAAGCTATTATACCGAGATATCGGGGTTCCAAGTCCAAGAGTTCAATTATTCAATCATGGGTAATGAAGAAAAACTCAACGGACCTACTAGAAATTCATGACATGGCCCTGGTTGCTTCTATCACCAAAGGGTAGCTCGTCACCAGAAGAGTAAAATCTTGTCCCATATCATGGTGACTTGGTCTACGAAGTCTACAGGGCAAAGGCCCTCAACGATAAACTCTCACCTCTTTGGGATGGCCCATATGTGGTTATAGCTATGGTGAAGCGAGAACTTTCAAGCTCAAGGATTGAGAGGAAAAACTTTACCTCGAACTTGGAACCGAGAATCTCAAAATATTATTAGTAATTCCTCTTGCATAATTATCTAGCTTTTATTTTGTCTGGTTTATCATTTCCTCTTCCTGTAGCCAACCCCACTTAGTGGGATAAAGACTTTATTGTTGTTGTTGTCATTTCTCTTAAAACTCATATCAGTGTTAAAATCATCTTATGATTGTATCCGAACTTATCGAGTAATGAATTTATAGCTTTCTTCTTACAAACTTGTTTCTTCTTCATTTAATCTCCACTTGAGAAATATACAACTCACGTTATATCTGATGGGCATGATCAATCCCAAGGGGACTTTCCACGACCTCTTCCACGGGTTAATGTCATCGGCGAAGACTTCGACAAACAACCTAGGATAGGTCAAAGGTCCTTGGTGGACTTCTCGACCTCTTCCACAGTTAAGCGGTCGAAGACTCGACAAACAACCTAGGATAGATCAAAAGGTCCTTGGTGGACTCCTCACGACCTCTTCCATACAGGTTAACGTCATCGAGCGGAGACTCTGACAAACAACCTCAGATAGGTCAAAAATCTTGAGTGGATTCAATTCAACCTCATCCGTATAGGTTAGCGTCGTCGAATAATATTCTGAATAATTATCTCGGATAGGTAAAAACAAAATAAGAGCGTATCATATAAAAAAAAATTTTTTTGATAGCATTAACATGATGATATAAGAAAGAATCAAGATTACATACACCTACATATAAAAAAATGCATCCTCAAGTGATGCTACATCATATCATTGGTGATATCAACGTCCTCCTCACCACTAAGATACTCCCTTGGACTCACTCTCAACTCCTTCATCTCACGAATCACGAAGAGTCTTGGATACTTGGTTGAGATAGATCCTCAATACTAGCTCCGTCTTTGCGATGTACTAAGCGGATTCCTTTTAGGAACCCTGATGAAGCCCTCCTCTAAACATTGGTGCTCCAAGTCCTTCACTTCAACATCAAGTATATGATTACGAGCTTCACGAACATGGTCTTGATTATGAGATAAGCGAGTTCTTAAAGTCTTCCACCGCTTCAAGGAGATTTCATTTGCTTCCGACATTATATGCTCCTTCTCGAGAAAGATGATCATGTAATGCTTTCTTCTCGTTCGAGAGCTCTCTTCTCCAGTGCCTTAAGTCTTTTCTCTTTTCGAGTCTCCTCACCTCAATCGACTCATCATGAGTGCGCTCCACCTCGACACTTGGAGAGAAAGAAGTCGACATGTTCTAGCTTCGATTCACTTAGTGATCCTCCAAAGTCGCCACTTCTTTGGCTTTAATACTCATCTTTGCTCATACTTGTCTTGCAGATATTTTATCTTCACAAATTCAGTATTCCACTCATCTAAAGCGACACCCAAATGAGCCATCTGCCTAATGTTTGAGTTGTCTATAAAAAACCATCACAAATATTACACAAAAGAAAAGAAGAAGAAAAGAAAGAAGGAGAAGACAATGTACCAATTCATCGCTCGTTGGCCGTACATATGTGATTTAACACCTCTTGAGAATGCGGCTTGAAAGCGAACTCCCCATCATGAGTTGAAAGCTAAACTCTCGGAGGAGGCAAGAACATCTTCTTCAGATATCCGTAGTCACTTGACATGTCTTCTTTTCTTTAGGGAAGAAATATTGCCACCACCACGATTTTTATGATGGGCTTCTTGAAAGAACCCTATGAATATGAGGAGACCTTTCATCACCTTTACTTGACCTCTTTAGTGGAAAGAATGAGATCTCCACTGGATAGAAGGCCAACCTTGAACATTCTATCTTCAACTATATATTTGCTAATGTGTGGCGTAACTCATGTGCAATTCTACATCGGGGATATTAAGAGTTGCAGATCTCATTCTCGACATCGAATGGATGCGGAAGGTCATTCAATCTTCCCATCTCTCGGGAAGGCCCACTCATTTTTTTTACAAAAGAATCCATTAAACCAATTTTTGATTGATCGCTGAAGAATTCTATCAATTCTTTATAGTCCGATAAGAAACACGTCCTCGGTATCACATGTAAATCGCATTCTACACAAGTATTTGATGTTCAAAGTAATAAGCCTCCGAGACCAAACCGATGACCATTAAAGCTAAACGAACTGTGACAAAGTTACACCACATATTTTGAATATCTCAATCAACTCGGGAGCCAAAGAGAATCCACGAAGAATCATCTCGAAATAGTAAAGTAATTGAACAGGTGACTCATCAAACTTTTTGGCAACAATGGCCACCAACTCATTAGGGAAGAAAAACTTTCTGGAACACCATTAAACTATCGATGTGACGATGGATGATATATCCCTGGTCCACACTATGGGTTTTCTTTTGGCCATCACCTGAAAATACATAATAAATAAAGGAGAAATGACAAAAATCGAGAATTTTGTAAAAGCACTCATTGTTTTCTCGGAAGCCACCGAGAAATTTTGCCATCTGGCACATAAAAAGAAGAGAGAAAAGAGAGAGCTAAATGATGATAAGTTTTTAAATTCGCGATCTTTTAAATGGATGGGTTCGGCGAAGATCGAAAGAAAAAGTAACAGAATTTCTGGCCTCTTGATGTTCCAAACTGACTCTTCTAGGGAGGATAAAATTATTTTTTCTATCCTATTAATAACTCATAACTAAAATCAAAATCAACTCCTAATTTCATTTTATTTTTTTATTCTGTTATAATAAAATCGAGTTCTTATATAAAATTAAATTTAATAACTTTTTTAATATTCAATAAATTAGTTATCTAAATTTTAATTATATATATATATATATATATATACATATATATATATATATACATATATATATATATATATATACATATATATATATATATATATATACATATATATATATATATACATATATATATATATATATATATATATGAACTCTGATGTCTTAAATTTGAACACTAATCAGGTTGCCTTTCATTAATGCAAGGAGGGGGAAAATACTAATGTTCCTTTTAACCATGATCATGTTTGGTTGGACTTTGGCTCTAAAAAATGAGAATTTGATTCATGCCATACACCATATTAGCTCACTATTAATTATAATTTAAATATATTGTATTATCATTGTAACATAATGTTTAGCGTGCAAAATGTGATTTAATCCAATATACAAAAAAATTCAACTTTTAGGTGATTTAGAGTGCGTTTAGGATGGCATTCGCGATGCGAATTCATTACATTTGTCATCTGAGAAATTATGTTCAAATTATATTTTGAAGGATATGTAATGAATTATGTTTTTTTAATCTTGCTTGAAATATTGTACTGACCATCAAAAGCTTATTTTTTTTAATAAAAGTTTTGTAATAATCACCATAACTTTTAGATAGTAGCATTTATTGCAAAAATTTTATTATTATATTTTTAGATAGCTATAGCTGAATCAAATAAATCTGTTAATCACAAAATAATATTGGTATAATATATTTGTGAGACTTAAATATTGAATTAAGTGAAACATTCTACATTAAATTATTTTCATGTGCTTGTTTGAACATCAAGAATGATAATATAAGATTGAACTAATGACAACTGATAATAGTTAGAAATTTTAAATGAATTGTATTAATATATATATATATATATATATATATATATATATATTGAATATTTTATGTGGTTTTATTGTTATTTGTTTGAAGAAAAATATTATTTTAAAAGCACTAAAATTTAATTTTTAAAACTTTTAAGTATTTTTAAATATAAATATCATCAATAAATTTATTTTATTCTAATCAGAACATAAATAAACTGAATAAAAAATAAAAAATGAGTCCAAATGGCTGTAAATATCGAGAAAACAATTTTAAAAAAATAAGCACGCTTCGTTTTTAACAAATATCTGTATTAAAAAAAATCATTATTATTCATTTAAATTTATTATTATTATTATTTATTTATAATCACCATTATCCGTTAGGCGATGGCATATTTGTAATTACGTGGAGTTGGGAGTTTGGCCGTTGCACGGTTTGTTTGCGACGGCACACCTTCCCCGCTTCACGGAAGTGAGCCACCGGAATAACGATTAAACACCGGACGTGTGAACTGTCACGTGACAACGGGTAAGCACGTGTTTCAAATTCGGAATCCAATCACCGTCGAACTAACCAAGCAACGAGGTCTACAGCGATTTGCTGCCGTCGGATGACTAGCGTTCGCTCCACTACTGGTCAATTGCCCCACGTAAAAAAATCCAACTTCCAAATAAAGACAACTGGCATAATATTGTTTACACACGTGTCCTCCTTCTGCAACGTCTCTCGCAGTTCGCGGGAGTTGGTGGAATGGATAGAAAGATCTGCCGATTTGGCTTTTAAGGGATTATACGAATATATTATAAAATTAATTAAGTATATTTAAAATATTTTATAATCATTTGATTAATTGTTAAATATATATATAAAATATTTTTATTTGATTTAAGATTAAAAATAATATAAAATAAAAAGTGTGATGAAGGCAAAATAGTTAATCCTTGTCGAGAAGAAATTTACTAATTGGTTTTAGTGATGAGAGATTCAGTGGAGCCGTTATAAAGTGATGATGATAAAATATTTAGGTATTCAAAATTAAAATTATGTAAATTTAAAATACAAAAAAAATGAACTATACCATGAGTTTGAAATTTCTTGAAAATTTACATTGGATTCCAAAATTTTAAAACAAACATCAATATTTTGAAATTTCTTGTATTGCAAATTCATTACACTATGAATACATCTAATCAAATGAACTTTAAGCAAATGAGGTTTTATTTTGGAGATTGACAGATAACATTGATTATGACAAAATATTTTGTCATTTCATGTCCTAACATTTTGAAATATTTTGTTAAAAAAAAAGATTATTGTGAAGAATGATATTTTTTTTTAAAGATATTTGAATAAATTTAACATACTCAATATAAATATAAGACTTGAATTCAAGACCTTTTAATTATAAGCCTGAGCTCTTAATCATTAGGTTAAAGTACCTTGCAAAAATCTTCCAATTAATTCTCATTATATTTTGACATCCACCATATTCTAACAGTTCTAATTCTCAAAAAAAAAAAAAAAAAAAAATTTATCACTCAACTTTCTAAAATGTAGCCAAAAAATTGATAATCAAACTTAACGTGGTTGTTTTCCAATTATTTTCTTAAAAATAAAATTGTCATAAAGTTATCCTAAATACACCATTAATTATTATGAGAAATACAATAAAATTTTCTTAGAACATCATTTTTATTAATTTTAAATGTTATAATTTATAAATAAATACTTTTATTGTTTAATGAATAATATGTAAATTTAATTATTTTAATGTAAATATGCTAATTAAAATTTATAATTATATATATTACAATCACTTAACCACCCATATAAAATAGTTACCATTCATCATAATTTATCAAATACTTAACCACTTTATTACACAGAATTAGCATAACAAAACGCTGTTGAAGCCTTGATTATTTCTAAAATATACAATTCTCCATCTTCACAGGAAAATTTTATTTGTTTTGTTGTAGCTTAGTCTGATTTAGAAGTTTCCAATTCTTTGGTTTTGATTTAATGAAAATTATTGGGGGTAGTCCTCAAAAAAAAAAAATTTTTTTTTTCTGAAATAATAAGTCATCAATGCAGCCAAATGAGAATATAATGTAACAAGCTTTATTGAACTGAAGTTACACGACTCAACATATATTAGTAAATACAAATAGATTAAGTTCAAATTGATAATTTTTGAGATGAGTAACTAAAAATCTAGAAATAAAGATTTAATTATTTTTTAGATTCATTTCAAAAGATTGTTCGATCAATCGATGACCTAATTAAGAGCAAAGCTGTATTAAATTTGATTTGTGTTAAGAAATGCAGAGATAGACCTAAAAAGACAGTCAGAAAAAAATATAATGATAATTTTATTTTATTAAAATTAAATGAAAATTTGACATTTAATAGAACATAACAGAGAATAATTATGTTACGATTTGGATGAAGTGTTGTTATTATTGTATTCAAAGTATGATTATGTTATTTTTTTTTTGGGATTTCATAAGTAATAAAACTTGTTAAAAATTTAAATATTAGATATAAAAATATATAAAAATTATGTGATAAATATGAATCCTTCCTTTATATTTCAGATTTCATCCTTTGTTTTAATATGTACGTGTACCTAATTGAATTTATATATATAAATCATTCACCAGCAAGGGCAGAACTAACTTTATTTTTCAGGAGAGATAAATTTATATATTAAAATAAAAGAAAATAGCAAAAATAATTTTTAAATGAGACAAACGATTAATTTAACTATTTCATATAAGAAAAATTATAAAATTTAAGAGCTCAATTAACTTTTTTTAAACTGTGCTTGAATTATATTATTTAAAAAAATTAAAATAATTTTAGATGTTTTAAATATTTTTTAAAATAATTATTATCACTAAATATATTTTATTTAAATCAAAATATACATAAAATAAAATAAAAACAAAAATTTATATATCTAAATTATTAAACGTCAAAGAAAACTATCACTCTTCCGTTGATTTTGATGATGGCATTGTACACGAATATTTATTTGTCAGTTGCATCAATACTAAAAGAGGGTTGTTATATACAAACTAATTAGGTTCTCACTAAAACTAAAATCTAAACAGCCAAATTTGAAGTAAATTAAACAACGTAACTATAAAAAAACTTTATTTCTTAAAGAAATAAATTATTACAGATTAAATTTTAATACAAAAATAAAAATCATTAAATTTATTTTTAAATGAGTATAATGAATAAATAATCAACTAATTTTAACAGTATACTTATTTTAAAATAAATTTAATAATTCAAATTCTGACCTAATTCTAAGCAGAATATTCTTGCATAATTTACTGCATATGCAAATAAACTAATAATTCTAGCAAGTTAACGCTTCCACTGTTCTCGAAAGGGGGGAATAGATTTATAATGGGGAGAAAAACACGAGCTTAACTGTCTCTTTTAGTACAGGCTCGTCGTCCCAGAATATCTTCCCTTCATGTTCAACACTAGCATCACATGCAGGTTGTCTACCTCTAGTAATCCACCCATCCTCTTCCGAAACTACTGGCTAGCCCTCGAGCAATTTCCCTAATTCTTTTCTCTCCATCTTCATGCGAAATGAAACAAATCCGCCATTTCGTCTCGGGTTGAAGAGAATAAATAGCCCAACAGGTTGTCGAGTTATAAGCAGACGAGCATACCATGGCATTCCTTTCGGTTATTGACGAAAGCTGGAACTGCGATAAGAGGCTCTCCAATCTGATTGCTAAGGTCCTTCACAAAGCGACCGAAAGTCCTTTCCTCTTTTGACATCGGAGATATCTCCCACCTCATGATCATTCGATAAGCGAGCCCAAAACCCATTCTTTGATTCTTATAGTCGGCCGAAAATTTCTGCTGCACCCAAAGGCCGGATATTCACCACGCCTGCTTCTTTTCTTGCGGTGATTAGGCCATGTATGCGCGTTCCCTTCCATGTCGATTCTTCGCCTTCTCTTCGAATTCGGGTAATCTTCACTTCTCGTCGCGATCAAGATATTTTCGTGCTTGATGTCGATGAACGATTATCCCATGGCGTGGATGGCGTGGGTGAGGATGGATGAGATGCGGCGGATCGAACTCAAACCGACGTGATGGTGTCGAGAGCCGTGTCGAGGAATAGGTTGTAGATCGATCGATTCCGCGGGGGATGTGATTGTGGCGGCGAGATGATTTGGGGCATCCCGGATCGATGAGTATGGCTTCCTCGTGTTGGAGAAGTGAAACGAAGCGAGGAGCCAATTTGTCAACAAATGTGGCTGGAGGGTAGCTCATAAAGCGAGTGGGCCGGAACTTCTACTGAGCCTTTCACCCAATCCATCTCGGAGAGTTTTCTTAATAGGAAAGAAGTTGAGATCGTTGTGTTCCCTTAGCTCTTAGGAATCTTATGGACACACAGCACACTCATTGTAGCCCTTTTTATAGGCGACAGGGGTATTCAGATCCGATTACACGTATATAGTAACCAGTGGGACCTGTGAGGCCATCTCCTTAAAAAGGGGAACGTGGGTATGTCAACCATATTTTTTTTCACTCTTTTAATTTTTTTTAAAATATTAATCTCTAAAAATAAATTTGAACCTAAATTTTTTTACTTATTAACCCCGTGTAAATAAATAAATTACATCTGAGTTTGTGATCATATTTAACCTAATTTCACTCTATTCCATTCGGTTTATCGCTTATAATAAAATCGAGTTGGTATATATAATTGAGGCTAACTTGTAAAGGGCATTGATTTCTAGAAATTTCTCTTGTAATATTTGCATTTGCTCGGGTTCTTTGCGGTATTGCTCTTGGTCATCATTGACCATCATTAAAAGCAAATAATTTGGATTTGGATATGACCTCGTGATATTTTTTCAACGCTTAAAACATAGTCCTTTCTTTCTTCTTTCTTCAACGTGTTGTTGTTAATTTCTAGATTGGAATGTTTTATTTGTTGGTCATATTATTACTATGGTTGGGTATTGATGGGGTAGGTAAAGGTGGTTGGTGGTTGTTTCTTGGTGGATATTAGTTGACTCTATAATTTCGGCCATGAAAATTTCATCGGTAGTCTTCTTATTAGCTTAGCTAATTGAAAGCTTGTTGAAGTGGGTTGTAGGCTCTTACTATATGTCTAAGTCCGATTCAAAACGACTTTGTAGAAATTCGGTGGAATACGAAATTTGATTAGCTATTTCTTCAAATTCATTATAGAAATTGAAGCTTATTTTTTGATGTAGCTTAGCTAATTCTCTCAAATCTATGTATAGAGATGGACCAAATCTTTGAATGACTTTTTCTGTGTTCAAGAATGCAATTGTTTATTTAAGTGCATCCAATGATACCATCTTATTGCAGGTCCATCCATGTATACTGAGGCAATTAAGAATTTATGGTCCTCTGATAAGCTATAATCGAAGAATTTCGCTTTGAACAACCAACCGATTTTCTCCATTAAACCTTGGCATATCTACCTTAGTCTAATGTTTGGTTTGTGTGTGTTGTCTATTTGGAATAGAAATTTCTATAAGAAGAAGTACATACGTGATTGTTGTTGTTCTTGATAATTGTTATCCAATTTTTTCTTTATAGTAGATAATCTTCTTGAAACTTCATTTAATATCATAGTGATGGAAGACATTTGCTCATCTGTTTTGAGTCTTCCTACACATTCTTTTATTTTCTTGGTTGTATGTCTTCTCCATTCTGGTTGTGGTAATCAACGAGAGCACCAATGATAAGAGTCTGGTTTGGGTTCAATGAACCGATCTGAGTGGAATGAACCCGGCTTGAGTAGGGAATAAGGATTGGGTTTAGCGGCGTCTCACGAGCCATGGGATCATATTCTTAGTTGGATCTAGCACTTGGATTTACCTTATTAGCCTCGAATTTGCGTCGTTTGATCCTTTCTGTCGATAGTGGAATCCACGCGTCTTCTTCCTGGGGGATTGATCTGGTCGTCTGGATAACTGCTCCTTGGAATGGCTTTGAGCTGTTGATGGAGTGTGCGCTGGGTTCTGGCCGTCTGATGAATCTTCCGTGAGAAGTTTGCTTTTAACTTTATCTTTTTTTTCTCTTTTTTGAAGTCGAGTCGAACACTCAGAGAGAGAGGCGAGGAGAAAGCGGAGAGAGAGCGGCTAGGTTCTCTGAGGAAGGAGTTACCTGAGTTAAGAATTTGCAAGAGGACGAAGGAGAAGAGGAATATACAGAGAGAAGGAAGTGTTTCTTGTAGAATATTTCATATATCATCTGTTTGGTTTCTTTATCCTATTTATACTTTTTGTTTTTCTCCTATAGCCTAGATCTATGCTTTCTTTTACAAGGTTTGAAATTCTGTATACTTTTGTAACTATTTTCTATTACAATTGGCTGAGTTTCTTACTGTCTTTTATCTTGCTCGTTCTCTATAATATTTGGTGGTTATTACATTAGCTTTTGTCAAAATCCTTTCTTGGTTTCTTGATTGCTTCTTTATTATTCTTTTGTCATCAAGGATCTCTCTTGGGTGTTGATGTAGGGTTCTCACGGAAGTTCTTTGGCTTCTCTTATATATATTTGCTCAACTTTGGTTTTAATATTTATTAATTCTGTAGGGTCTTGTATTGAGTTGTATTCATTGGATTTATTTTGATTTGTAGTCTGTAACTCCCTTTTTGTATTATAGCCCTTCTGTTATAATTTATGGATGTATGTGGCCCATTTCTTACTCTTCTAAATCTTTTAGTAGTAGAATGGCATATACTGATTCTTATTTTATCATTTCCTATATTATTGAATGAAATCTTTCATCCAATATGGAATTTTTTTTATTCCTTTTGCTTCTGTTTTCTTTTGGAGAATTTGAAATCATATCATTACTCCCCTCCCCCACCTTGACCTTGTCCTCAAGGTTAAAGTCGAAATGCTCTCTGTATTTCTTACTTGAGAAGCATCTGTAGTCCTTCCCATTGTATTAAGATTTTTTTAATTTGTTGATCTCCACAGTAGTATTGTTCTATGATCTAAAACTTTAATAAAGGCTAACATCGCCATGAAATGAGTTGGTAATTTTGCGTGTAGTGTAGAATCACTGTATTGCTTAAATGGATACATGAAGCACATTATGTATCCTTGCTATTTCGGCAATTCTATTCTATATCTATCTTGTCCTATTTTAAAATTTTGAAAGGACCATAGTATTTTCTCTGTAATTTTGTATGCTGATTCCCAAAGGCTGAAGTTTGTCTATAGGGCTGTAGTTTAACTAATACTAAATCATTTACTTTGAAGTGAACCTCTCTTCTATGTTTATCAGCCATTTGCTTCATTCTTTTGAGCTTCACGTAAGTTTGTTTTAAGTAGGCGTAGAATTTTGTCCCTCTGTTATAAAATGTTTCCATCTCTGTTGATAGTATATTCCCATTATAGGATATTCGAAAGAGGTCATATACTATTTGAAAAGGAGTCATTTTGTGAAAGTATTGATGGATGTATTATAGGAGAATTCTGCCCATGGAAGGAATTGTACCCACATCCTTGGTGTCTCTAATACAAAACTCTTTAGATATTGCTCTAGGATTCTGTTGGTTACCTCTGTTTGGCCATCAGTCTGAGGATGGTATGTATTGCTGTATTTTAATGTGGTTTCACTTAACGTGAACAATTCCTGCCAGAAATTGCTCATAAAGATTGGGTCTATGTCTGAAATTATTCCTTGTGGTATGTCATGTAGTTTGGCTATGTCTGAAATAAAAATCTAGGCTATATAAGGGGCTGTAAAACTGGTTGGAAGGGTTGAGAAGTGTGCATTTTGATTTTGACGTCACCACCACTAATATAGCGTTTTATTATGAGACTTGGGTAGTCTGTAATAAAATCCATTGATACTTCCTCCCAACCAAATGGCTTCCGGTATAGTAGTGGTTGTAGTAGTAAGCTGAGTATCATATTTGACTTGTTGACAAATAGACAGGTTAAGACAAAGTGTTTAATATCTTGTTTCATATGCTTCCAATAGAATTGTTGATTAATTCTGGCCAATGTCTTTTGAATTCCCCCATGGCCTCCTACTGGTGTTGACTGTAATTCTCTTATAATAGTATTTCTGATTGCTGAGGCTTGAGCTATGACAATCCTGTCTTTATAGTGTATCAATCCATTAGCAAGTCTATATTTAGGAAATAAACTTGGATTGTCAGATATTTTCTTATGCAGGTCTTGTAGTTCAGTGCTAGCATGTGTGTCCTCTTTGATTTATTGCATTATAGTAGTGATTTGTTAAGTATAAGCATATAATTTGAATGACATAAGTGATTTTAAGTTGTCAGTTGTAGGACTATCTTCTGTGTCAAATAATTTTTTGGACAAGGCATCAGCTGCTTTGTTTGTAATCCCTGGTTTATATTCAATAGTGTAGTCAAATCTAAAGAGTTTGATTAAAATCTCTTCAAGAGTTGAATTGTTTGTTGCATTTCTTATGCTCTTTGATCGTCACGATGGTAAACTTGTTACCTAGTAGATATCTCCATCTTTATTGTTTATTATAACATATAATTTTCTTGCATATGTTGATACTTTTTGTAATGATGAAGAGAGCTTCTTACTAAAATAAGCTATATGGATGTTTTGTATTAAAAGCCCAATTCGTCCTGATGCATCCGTCTCTGATAAAAGGCTAGGAAAAATTGAGATAAAGCACATCTGGAGAGATGTCATTGCTTGTTTTAATTATAAAAATGATGCTTTTGATTCTTTTGTCCATTGAAAATGTTGCTTGGCTAACATAAAAGTTAGTAGAGAGGAAATGGTTGCATAGTGTTTAACAAATTTTTGATAATAGCCTGCTAAACCCAAAAAATCTCTTAATTGTTTGATTGAATTGAGTACTGCTTATCGCTTGAATCTTTTGGGATCCACGCTACTCAGTGATAAAATATGTCTAAAATACTCAATTCTATTCTCAGATAAATGAGCATTTAGATGGTTTGATAAATAGTGAATGTTGAGTTGTTCCAATACTTGGAGATGAATTTGATGTAACTCCGCTATATATAAGTATATCATCAAAAAATACTAAGATAAATTTTCTTAAGAATGGCTTAAAGAATTCATTAATGCTTGAATGTTAATGGTGCATTTGTTAGTCCAAATGGCATTGCAATAAACTTATAGTGTCCCTCATGAGTTCTAAAAGCTATTTTATAGATTCTTCTGCCATTTTGATTTGATGATATCTGTCTAACTTTGAAAAATTATGGCTCCATATAATTCATCCATAAGCTCTTCCGGAGTGGGAATTAAATGTTGGTATTGTTACTTTATTTAGAGCTCGTAATCCACAATGTAATCTCCAAGTTTCATCCTTCTTCTTGATTAAAAGAGCTGGAGAAGAGAAAGGGCTGGTGCTTTCTCTGATTATGCTACTATCCAATATTTCTTTAATTAATTTTTTTATTTCTATTTTTTGAAAGTGTGGATATCTATAATTTTTTACTTTCATTGGTTGAGTTTCAGATGCGGTCTATTCATATCCCTCCTTGGAGGTAAGCTTGGAATTTGAAATAGTTCTTGATATTGGGATAATACTTGTATTTCTACGTGTAAGTTCAATTCTTTATAGGAATGCCTCCTGTTATTTCTCTAATCTGAAAATATGATATTATTTCATTCTTTTGCTGCAATTTGGTGAACTAATGGAAGGTAATGCTATCCACCTTGGAGGATGTATCCCCTTGTAACTGTACTAATTTGTCATTAGAGTAGAATTTCAAAGTGAGATTTTTATAATCAATTATACACTCTCCCAATCTTTCTAGCCATTGAACACCCAAAACAACATCTGCTCCTTGCATGGATAGCAGATAGCAACTAGTGATAAAAGTGTTTCCTTATAGTTGGATAGGAATATCAGAGCATATTCCTGAACATTTTAAAGTTTCTCTAATGCCTACTAACACTTGAAAAACTGATGCAGTATTACTTTATAGTCAATAAATTTGGCTAGTTTGGTTTGAATAAAATTATGGGTGGAACTACTATCAATCAATACTTGTACTTTTTTATTTCTAATCACCCTTGTAATCTTAATGTCCTAGGATTACCGACCTAAAAGCATTGAGGCCGAAAATTCCTCTTGTAATATTTGCATTTCCTCGGTTCTTGCGTGTATTGCTCTTGGTCATCATTGACCATCATTAAAGTAAATAATTTGGATTTACATATATGACCTTTGTGATATTTTTCATCACAGTTAAAACATAGTCCTTTCTTTCTTCTTTCTTCCAACTATGTTGTTGTTAATTTCTGGATTGGAATGTTTTATTTGTTGGTCATATTATTACTATGGTTGGGTATTGATGGGGTAAAGAAAGGTGGTTGGTATATCGTGGTTGTTTTACTAGTGGATATTGGACTCGTAATTTCGGCCATAAAATTTCCTAGTCTATCTTCCATTAGCTTAGCTAATTGAAAAGCTTCTCAAGAGAATGTAAGGATCTTCCCTCTTAATATCATGTTTAAGTCCTGATTCAAAACAGCTTTGTAGAAATTCAGGTGGAATACCTAAAATTTGATTAGCTATTTCTTCAAATTCATTGTAGAAATTCTGAACTGTTATTTTTTATTGTAGCTTAGCTAATCTCCTCTCAAATCTCTGTATAGAGATGGACCAAATCTTTGAATGACCTATTCTTTGAACTGTGTCCAAGAATGTAATTGTTTATTTAAATGCATCCACTGATACTAGCTTATTGCAGGTCCATCCATGTATACTGAGGCAATTAGGAATTTCTGGTCCTCTGATAAGCTATAATACTGAAAGAATTGGTCTGCTTTGAACAACCAACCTCTGAGATTTTCTCCATTAAATCTTGGCATATCTACCTTAACAAGTCTAATGTTTGGCTGTGTGTGTTGTCTATTTGGAATAGAAATTTCTATATGAGAAGAAGTACATACCTGTGATTGTTGTTGTTCTTGATAATTGTTATCCAATTTTTTCTTCTATGAATAATCTTCTTGAAACATTTAATATCATAGTGATGGAAGACATTTGCTCATCTGCTTTTGTTGAGTCTTCCTACACATTCTTTTATTTTCTTGGTTGTCTTGTTCCTTCGCCATCGGTTGTGGTAATCAACAAGAGCACCAATGATAAGAGTTTGGGTTCAATGAACCATCGAGTGGAATGAACCCGCTTGAGTAGGGAATAAGGATTGGGTTTGGCCGCCTCCGAGCCATCGGATCACGCTGTATTCCTTCTAGTCGTTGGATCTAGCACTTGGATTTACCTTATTAGCCTCGAATTTGCATCGTTTGATCCTTTTTGTCGATAGGAATCCACGCCTTCTCGGGGATTGATCTGTCGCCTGATAATCGCCTTGGAATGGCTTTGAGATGATGGGTGGGTCCGCCGTCGATGAATCTTCATGATAAGTTTGCTTTAACCTTGTCTTTGTTTTCTTCACCTGAGTCATCGAACACTCCAGAGAGAGAGACTGAGGGAGAAAGCGGAGAGGAGAGCGGCTAGGGTTCGTCTGGCTGGAGGAAGGAGTTTACCGGCGAGTTAACCCGAAGAATTTGCAAGAGGACGAAGGAGAAGAGGAATATGCAAAGAGAAGAAGTGTTTCTTGAAGAATATTTCATATATCCTCTGTTTGGTTTCTTTACCCTATTTATACTTTCTATTTTTCTCCTATAGCCTAGATCTATGCTTTCTTTTACAAGATTTGAAATTCTATACACTTTTGTAACTATTTTCTGTTACAGTTGGCTGAGTTTCTTGCTGTCTTTTATCTTGCTCGTTCTCTGTAATATTTGGTGGTTATTCATAAATTTTAGTGTCAAAATACTTTCTTGGTTTCTTGATTGCTTCTTTAATATTCTTTTATCCAAGGATCTCTGCCTTGGGTGTTGATACAGGTTCTCACTGGAAGTTCTTTGGCTTCTCTTCTGTTATAATATTTGTTGCTCAACTTTGGTTTCTGATATTTATTAATTCTCTGTAAGGGTCTTGTATTGAGTTGTATTCTGTTGGATTTATTTTGATTTGTAGTCTGTAACTCCCTTTTTGTCTTATAGCCCTTATGTTGTAATTTATGGATGTATGTGGCCCATTTCTTACTCTTCTAAATCTTTTAATAGTAGAATGGCCTATACTGATTCTTATTTTATCATTTCCTATATTATTGAATGAAATCTTTCATCCAATATGGAATTTTTTTATTCCTTTTGCTGTATCTTTTGGAGAATTTGGAATCATATAGTGGGTAAACCTCAGCTCACGGATGGTGTCCAGAGGAACCACCGGCCGTGGAATAGTAGATGCGATCGATTCGCCTAGTAGATCGGGGTGATGTCATGTAAGCAGAGATGATTTGGGGCATCCACGGAGATCAGTGAGTATGGCTTCCTCGCATTGGAGAAGTGAAGCAAAAGCGATAGGAGCCGATTTGACAACAAATGTGGCTGGAGGGTAGCTCCGACTAATGGCAAGGTGGACGGCGCTGGAACTTCCTCGACGACGGCGGAGCCTCTCACCCAATCCATCTCGGAGAGTTTTCTTAATAGGAAAGAAGCTGAGATCGTTGTGTTTTTTTAGCTCTTAGGAATCTTATGGACACACAACACTGTTGTAGCCCTTTTATAGCAGAGGGTATCGATCTGACACACGATATAGTAACCAGTGGGACCTGTGAGGCCATCTCCTTAAAAAGGGGAACGTGGGTATGTGAATCATATTTTTTTTCACTCTTTTAATTTTTTTTTAAATATTAATCTCTAAAAATAAATTTTGAACCTAAATTTTTTTACTCGTTAACCTCATGTAAATAAATAAATTATATACGGAGTTTGTGATCATATTTAACCTAATTTCACACTATCTATTCCATTCAGTTTATCAGTTATAATAAAATCGAGTTGGTATATATAATTGAATTTAATTATAAACGTTAATGAGAGAAATAAAAATAAATAAATAAATATCAAGAAAGCATTACTAAATCATGAGGCATCTATTAAGAAACAATTACCAGATGGTATATTTGTAATTACGAGGATATGGTGGTTTACGTTATAAAAAGTCTCCGCTTTACTGTTCGGGCCCCATAGACTCGCCGGAAAATAGAAATTTCACATGTTTGACTTATCACAAATTGATCACAAAGGATATGGTGGTTTATGTTATATATTTATATTCAATTTTTATGAATTGTTAAAAAAAAGAAAAGATAAGCTGTGTTAGAACTGTCACGTGATGAAAAAGAGACATGGTAGGTGCTCAAGCAAAGTCCCTGGTCTAGCGTTCATTGGAGATGATGGTAAAAATAAATCATAAAAAAATAAATGTTATTGATTTTTAATTTGAATTTAATAATATTAATTAATTGATAATTAGATAATTTTATCTTTTTTGATTAATTAATTAATTATTTTTATTTGTTTAAAGTTAGTTCATCTTTTGCTCCATTTTAAATGAGAGTTTTTAATATCTCCACTTAAATTTGAATTGATAATGTCATAAGATTTGAGGAATAGATAGTAATTTAAATAAATGATATTTTGCTATAGAAATGGTATTAATTAACACAAAATTTTAATATTTTTATTTAAAATGATGAATGATAAATTATATGATATCAAAAATATAATCATATTCATAATTATCCGAAATCCTATTTCACATATTTTATTGTTTTTTTATTACATTTGAGTGAATTTATTCATAAACGCATACACACAATATGTATTTATAGGACTCAACTCGCTTCTTTAAAAGTCAAAACTCTCAATCGTTAGACTAAGATGACTTACACTATATTTTATTATTTCACATATCAAATTTTTAAATATTTTTCAAAAAAAAAAAAGTCGATCCACAGTATCTTTAGTAGCCTTGCATTTATAAATGTCACTTTTGCTTCTATGATAAAAAAATTATTCCTTTAGGATTATATATATATATATATATATATATATATATATATATATATATATATATATATATATATATATATATATATATATATATATGTATTTTTTTTCTTTAAATAAGTACTTTTGGAACTATTTTTTAAATAACTTTGAGCTGCAAATTTTAGAACCTAAACTTCAAAATTCACAGTATAAATATGAATATAAATATAAATAGATTATATAGTATAAAAATAATTTAAAGGATTTAAAGACATACCGTATAATCAAAGAATGAACTAGAGTATGAGTTCGAAATTTATTGAAAATTTATCTTAGATTTCAAAATTTTGAAACAAGCATCAATATTCTGAAATACATTATATTATAAATATATCTAATCAAATGGCCTTTAAGCAAATGACATTTTGATTCGTAGATTAACGGACAGTATACAAAATATTTTGTTAAAAAGATCATTGTTATAAAAAATGATAAGAAATATTAGTTTAAAAATATATTTAATTTATTTTTTTTTGAAAATATTTAAAAGAATTTAATCATAAACTCATATACATAATATAAATATAAGAGCTCTAACATAAGACTTTTTGGATGAAAGTCTAACCTTTCAACTATTATGATAAGATATCTTATAAAAATCTTTCAATTATCTCTCATTATTTATAAGTTATGTAACTTATATTTTTTATAATAATAATATTATTATTATTATTAATATTAATATCATAGCTAAAATTAGGATGCATATGAGATAATTTTAATTCTTTTTTTTCAAAAATAATGAGAAAATAAAACAGTTTCATTTAATTATCTATTTTTTTTTGCTTCTTTTCAAAAAAAATTATGCTTTAAAATTATTGATCTATTTTGATATTAATATTAAATATAAATATTTTATATTATTCTATTTCCAAAATATATCTAACAATTTTAAGATTCAACGCCAGAATGGAAGGCTCCACCTAGGTTTAGAAAATGAGAGAGGAAGGAGAAGAAGAAGTGCACTTGTTATTGAAATAGTAATACGAGTTTTTACTCAGAATATTACAGCAGTTAAGTTTTTATATTGCAGCGATTTTAGCTGCTGCTAATTAATTACAAGTTATTGTGAATTAATATCAACTTTATACACAGTTGTTTAATTGTTCGAATTAAAACTGCATTAGCGACAGCTTCAATTAAAACACTGTTACAGGGTATTATATCCCTCGTGCTTGCTTCTAGAGAATAAATATACCTTGGCAGATGAATTGGTGCAAGCTAGGTTTTAAAACTCAGCTTTTTGTCAGTTCAGTTCTCAGTCCATTCATATAATTTTCAGTTTCTATAATTTGATCGATTTTGCTACTTAATCAGTTGTGATTTTGAACTATTTTTTCTTATAAAGTTTTATTAGGTGCATAAGCTATATAAAGTTAATATCCTTTATGCACTAAAAATATTAAATATTTAAATATTAAATTTAGTGCTAACATAAATGCAAAATAATTATATGATATGCATATAAATCTTAAAAATAAGAAAAAAAAGAATACACCAAAATTTATATGTAAAACTAGTAAAGATATTTCTGCAATAAAAGAATATCACATGCTAATTGACAGGACTAAATAAACATACCAAAAAATATTAAAAAATAAATAAAATATACAAATTTTAAAGGAAAAAATTAGAAAAAAATAGTCTACAACAAATAGTTTTAGCACATTAAGCAAATGGTTTTACCTCTGATGTTTGATTTACACATGCAACGGTCACAATCAGAAGAAGTTTCAATGCATAATATTTCAAATTTAAGGTTGAGCCATAATGAGCTTTTAAGCCAGAAAAAATTGCAACGATGGAAGAACATTGCTTATTAAGAGTTCCTCAAAGAAAAGAAACTATGAAGCCAAATGGCACCTGCTATGACCTGTTTAGAAATTTGACAAATATTAATACCTGTCATTACTCTACAAAATTATAGAAAGAATGGTGCTAATCGACTAATTGACAGAAATTTCTGATCTAAATAATGCTGCTTTTTTTTTCTAGTATTGAAAGTTTACCCTTTTTGATCTTCATCTGCATAAAAACCATTTGCTTAATTTGGTTAACAGCACGTCATACAGACATCATATTTTAGACATTTAGTTGGACTTAGCATATTCTAGATACAAATAAATGCATAACTAATAACAAAGTAACTGCGATAGCCTAAGACGGAAAATCATTGAAAAATTGAATAAATTAGTTTGAATGAGCCACAAAATTTTGGCTTGATCTAATTTATCTAATTTACAAACCAATTTCAAGCTCAATCAATATTTGTGTGTGTGTGTGTGTGCGTAGATATATAATTTATTAAAAAAGAAGAAGAAAAATAAACTATTTAAGCCGGCTCAAAAAAAATTCAAACTACCTAGAAATCAGGTAAATTTTAGAGTCTACTAAACCATTTCGATCAATAAATTTATCCTAAGTTTGAATTTATTAAAATGGCTCAAAATAAATCATTCACTAATATAAATTAAATAAAGACTTTATTAAGGACAAGCTCTCATGATGATTAAACAACAACCAACAACAACAAGCCTTTATCCCACTAAGTGGGTCGCTACATGAATTTCCTCTCCATTGTGTCCTATTATGTGTCAAATTCTCATTTAATTCAAGTATACTAAGGTCATTTTTTATACATCTTAACCAAGTCTTTTTAGGTCTACCTCTACCTTTCTTAACATAAGACAAATCTAATGCATCAACTCTCTTAACCGGCCGACGCTTTATGTGGCCAAACCATCTAAGGCCACTCGCTCTAATCTTATTTGCCACCGGACCTACTCCAACTTTTTCCCGAACATACTCATTTCGCATTTTATCTCTAAGAGTAAAACCACTCATCCACCTCACCATCATCATCTCTGTAACACTTAACTTAGCCTCTTTTATTGGCCAACATTCTGCACCATAAGCTATTGCAGGTCTTACCACCATCTTATAAAATTTTTCCTTAAGTTTAAGTGGAACTTTTCTATCACACAAATAAATGCATTCCTCCACTTCAACCATCCAACTTGAATTCTACTAATAACATCTCCATCTATTTCACCATCATTTTGAACAATAGAGCCTAAATATCTAATCGCTTCACTCTTATTAATGACTTGTTCACCTAATGTCACAACACTACTAGAACTTCTACAACTAAAATTACACTCCATATATTCGCTTTTAGATCTACTTAAATGAAAACCTTTAGACTCTAATGTTGACCTCCATAATTCAAGTTTCTCTTGGACTCCCTCTAGTCTTATCAACAAGAAGAATGTCATCAAGAAAAGCATACACCAAGGTACATCTTCCTGTAAATGCCTAGTAAGAACATCCATAACTAAAGCAAAAAAAGATAAGGGCTTAAAGTTGATCCTTGATGTAATCCAATTGAAATGGGAAAATATTTTGTCAATCCTCCTTGTGTTTGGACACAAGTAACAACTCTAGTATACATATCCTTAATGACTTGAATATAACCAATATTAACTCCTTTCTCTAACTCTCCAAAGAACATCTCTTGAAACTTTATCATAAGCTTTCTAAATCAATAAATATCATATGTAGATCCTCCTTACTTTCTCTATACTTCTCCATCAAACCTCTTAATAAATGTATAGCATCTATAGTAGATCTACCTGGCATGAAACCAAACTGATTATGAGAAACTTTGTATCACATCGTAACCTATGCTCAATTGCCCTCTCCCATAATTTTAATGTATGACACATTAACTTAATTCCTCTATAATTTGCACACTCTTGTGCATCACCTTTATTCTTAAATATAGAACCAACAAACTCTTTCTCCACTCATCTCGACATCTTTTAGTCTTTAAAATAACATTAAAAAAGATTTGTAAGCCAAGAAATTCCTTGATCTCCTAAACATTTCCACACTTCTATTGGAATATCATCGTCCTACCGCTTTTCCACATTTCATTTTCTTTAAAGCTTCTAACTTAGATTTACTAATACTAATGATAAAAAATTCTCTATTTTGTTTAGTATTAAGGTTGCTAAAATCAATCGTATTTCAGATCCTTCATTGAAAAGTTTATCAAAATATCTCATCCACCTATTTTCAATATCTTTTCTAAGAAAAGCACTTTATTATTTCCATCATACACCTCACTTGAACTAGGTCTTTACTTCTCCTATCTCTTTGGTTGGTTAACTTATACATACATCTTTCACCTTCTTTGGTATCTAATCTATTGTATAAATCACTAAAAGCTAAATTTTTGCATCATATTACTTTCTTAGAATCTCTACGTGCCACTTTATATCTTTCCCAATTCTCCGAGTTTTACATCTAAACCAAGTTTTATAACAATATTTCTTATTTCTTATCTTTTCTTGCACACCTAACTCCACCACCAACTATTTTATTAAAAGAAGCTTTTCCTTTTGATTCTCCAAGCACATTTTAGCAACTTGCTTAATTTCACTTGCTACTTTTTCCCACATAATTAAATTTTATTTATGAACATCCCAAATTCTAAGCTCTTGTAGCTTGCTCTTAAAAATATTTTATTTGTGTTCTTTAAGTGTCCCCATCTAATCCTAGATAATAATTTGATTTATTTTCTCTTACAATCTTTCATCTTAAAATCTAAAACTAACAATCGATGTTGGGTACTTAAACTTTCACTTGAATGACCTTACAATCTTTACAATCTAAACGATCTATTTTTCTCATTAAAAATAATCAATGTGTTTTACTAGATCCATTTTTATAAGTAATAATATGTTCATCTCTTTTCTTAAATAAAGTATTAGCAACTACAAAATCATAAGCTAAGGCAAAATCTAATATAGTCCTACCTTCTTCATTAGTCACTCCAAATCCATAACCACCATGAATACTTTTAAAATCTTCTACCACTCTACCAACATGTCCATTTAAATCTCCTCCAATAAATACTTTTTCTTCAAGAGGTATCTTTTGTATTAATCCCTCTAATTCATTCCAAAATTTTCTTTTGAGCTTACATCCAAACCTACTTGAGAAGCAAAAACACTTATAACATTGATAATCTTAGTATCAATAATAATCTTTAAAGCTATAATTCTATCTCCACATCTATTAATATTTATAACATTATCCTTCAAACTTTTATCTATAATCACACCTACGTCATTTCTAGTTCTACTTACCAATACCAAAGTTTAAAACCTAAACTATCAATCTCCTTGGCCTTCTCCCCAACCCATTTAGTTTCTTGAACACATAAAATATTTATCTTTCTATGAACCATAATATCTATTAATTCCATTAATTTACCTGTAAGAGTACCTATATTCCAAGATCCTAACCTAATTCTAGTTTCATGGACTAACTTCTTTGCCCGCATCCGTCCATAATGTGGGAACTTGCTTATTTAACACCGCACCTGGCCGATGCAAATGCCCTCGTGACATTTTTTTATCAGATTCAAGCCATACACGCTTCTGGAGACGCCCAAGCATTAACACAATGATTTAAAGGATTCATGTCGATTATTTCGACAAATTTTATGTTTATACTCACTACCTATCGCAACCCTCCACTTTTCTATGGTTACCAATATAATATATATATATATATATATATATATATATATATATATATATATATATATATATATATATATATATATATATATATATATATATATATATATGAATGAAGATATTTCGGCGTAGCTTTGAATCCAATATGGATTTAATTTGTACAAAAACGACAACTTGAAGAGATGACTTCATGGTGAGAAATTTCCCAAGTGGCCGAGTTTCACCATTTTTCCTTGACACAATTTTCCTCTTATTCTATAAATAAAGGCCTTAAGTATCATTTTCTGCACAATTACCCTCCTTTTTTTAAACGTAATCATAATTCATATCCTTAACTGAAAAAAGAATCAATTACATCGAACTCATTCCTGATCAGCCCAGTGGCATCACCCCCACTTCTCTCTCTCTCACGCTCTCTCTCTCTCTCTTTCTCTGTCTCACACAAATACACTCCTCCCATAGATCGCTCGCTCTCTCCTTAGGAAAAGTGAGAGAACATGAGGGTGGTGAGAGAGAGTTAGAACAAGTACAACCATAGAATTGGCACTTTCTATGCCAAAAAATCTGCGAGTTTGACATTACCAAGATATGACCTTGAAAATTCCTCTACAAGACAATCTTGATGCTAAAAGCAGCTAATCGAAATTGAAACTTCGAGATCAAGACTTAAAATATCATTAGAAACTTTGAGACATCGCTTAAATTTCTAAAAGCTCTCAAATATAGAGTGTTTATAGTCAAATCGAAAGGCCTCGATGAGCCGATTCCAACAAGCTAAAGATCTTACAATTAATTTCATTTGAGCATTCAAATACACAAAATACATCATATGATCGAGGGAATCATTATGAGTCATCCGATGGAGGAGTGGTTTAGATTTTTCATGATGAGACGCCACTCCTCCAATCTATAAATAGCCCCTCATTCCTCATATGAGGGAGGCCATGAAGGAGAGGGGGCAAGAGAGGAGAGAGCTCTAAAGATCCTCCAAGCACAATCGCCGCCACTGACGGCTGCCAACCACCGGCCGCCATCACCGCCATTGATCCTCGCTGCCGGCCATCATTGCCATTATCATCACCACCACTATCGTTTCCATCACATATCGTCAAGCCAACTCGTCGTCAACTTCGCTATCAACATCATTGCCAACATCATCACAATATCGTCCATTGTCTATTACTAGAATTGTTGCCCATTTCTCATATACAATTGTAATCCGATCGGAAGATCTTGTACTCAAACATACATAGTGGAAACTTTTATCGGGCTAGCCCCGGTTTTTCCTCTTTGAGATTTTCCACGTAAAATTCTATAGTTTGTTCGCTTTTTAAATACCCGTGTGTGCTGGATTTCCAAAGAAGCTAAGAAAAACTTTACTCTACCGAACTGGTTTTCTAGCACGCAGCTTGACACCGTCGGAATAAGACCCTCAATCACACTCGAAAACCCGGCCATGGCCAATAGCGCAGATTGTAACAATGGAGCCTCCCGCCCAACTCCGCCACTCTCAAAACCAATCCTTGAACCAAGGATGCCAACCTTCTTCACTTCTCCCTCGATAGTGATCTGAAGAACACAGAATCTCTTTAGAGATCGTGCCCGAATGGAAGAGTCTTAAAATGAGATGATCCGACTTTTGCGAGGAATACAATAGCCACTACCGCGACAAACACATCTCTCCCAAGATCCATCGTTAGCCGCGGGAGGTCAAAACGCTAATCTCCCTGACGATGAAGTTCCTCTGCTTCTGCATGCGGATGTCGATCTCCTCGACACCGCCAGTCTACTCATCCATCACGCATTTAACCGACTACTAATCCACCAATTATTGTGGGTGTGGCATGTTCTCGCCTTGTTGACTCCACTCGCCATGTTATACGTAATTATGACGCTTAATGCAAGAGAATTTCACCTTCAAGAGAAATTATCTTCCCCTCACCGTATGAGGAATCCTCACCTTTAAAGCTATTCTTCAATATCCTATTCGTGGGTTTCAAGCTTCAACATTGATTCCTATGAGATCGACCCACATGAACACATCGACCATTACAGACTATTATGCATATCCAACGAAGCTCCACACCGCTTTGTCGTCTCCGCATTCTCAAGGACAAGTTTCTTCTACTCCTTCCAAGGGAATCCATCCATACCTTTGACGAACTCGCCAAGATTTTTGTAGAACAGTTCATTGCAAACCGGAGGATCATTAAAGATTCCTCCCATCTCTCCAACATTCGTCAAAATGAGGGTGAATCACTTAAAGAATACTTCCAGAGATTCTCCTCAGAAGCTCGCCAAATACCAGGTAGACCCTGAATTACTAAGAGGAGTTTTCCTTGGGGCTCCATCCTGGGCCTTTCTACTCATCACTAATGCGAGATACGGTCCGCTCATATGTCGACTTAGTTCACCGTGTGGAAGCACAGATTTCTGCTGATGAGGCTATTAATGCCCATCGAAAATAATTTGAACAATCCACAGGAAAACGTAAGAGTGCTCTAGAAACACATCAACAATCCCATCGGAAGCAACAAGGTGGTCATGATTTCCCACGCCTCGCATCAACGACGAGAACCACGACCGGAATACACGCCGAACACATCTCGTTAACCTCCTAATGGCTATTCGAGATGAAGAAAATATCAAGTACATCCACTAAACCAAATTCGTGAAATCGAGCAATATTGTCACTTCCATCAAGTCGTGGACATACTACAGGCATGCAAACAACTCAAAGAGAAATTGAGAGGCTCATTCAAGGATATCTACGCCAATTTGTGCAAAACCAACCAACTCAAATAAACATAGCTCCAACCGAGGGGCAACCGGACAATCATCACGTAAACAACATAATACGCCAAATAGTTGGAGAAATTGAAACGACAGGAAAGTGGGCCACTACTATCTAATCAAATCTTCATCGCAGCCTTTGAAGAGAGTTAAAAAATTGTATTAATCATCCCATCACTTTTAATAACTGGGAAGGAGTCCAAGTTCCACATCAAGATCCTCTTGTCATCGCTGGAGGGGTGACCTGTTATGTTAAGAGAATTTTGATTGATAATGGGAGTTCCGTTGATGTTTTATTTTACCACCTTTCTTAGCATGGGTGTTAAGGAAAAACTTCAACCCATAGACTTATATGGGTTTGATAATCGCCTGAGTGGAGGGGACAATCACCCTTCCCGTATTCTCGAGAGAATTTTCTCAACAAGTCACTCACTCGCTAATTCATAGTGGTCAAGTCAAATTCAGATACAACGCTATATTTGGAAGACCCTCCAATCAATCTTCGTCGCCACTTCTGCCTCATCTTAAGATAAAATTTCAAACTCCCATTGGGTTGGAGTGATTCAGTGAAAATCAACAAATAAAGACATCATGTTACCTCAAACAAGCTCAACCACGCTCTATGACCTTCAACATCGAGAATTTTAATCTTCAAGATAAAGAAGTACCTCGAGGGTTTTGCTGTAAAGACTGCTCCCCACTTCGCTATCGATGACCAACCGCTGCTATGACCAACGATCCGTGAGAAAAAACATTCCTTAAAACTTGGAACATGGAGGGTCTCAAAAGTGTTATATGTAATCATTGGTGTATAAATATTATAATCTTTAATTTATCCCGCCTTTCCTTTCCACCTCGTCCTTGTTTGTTAACTCTCTAAAAATGTTTCTCCCTTTGTTAAGTTATCTTGTGACAATATTGTATCACCAACATTATTAAAGTAATGAGTTTATGTTTTTCTCACAAAGTTTATTCTTCTTCATTTAATCCTCCCACTGAGAAATATACAACTCACATTGTCTCAATCTGATATGATCAATCCCAAGGGGACTTGATCGACCTCTTCCATACAGTTAACGCCATCGAGCAAAGACTCGACAAACAACCTGATAGTCAGTCGTAATTCAATACCTCTTCCATACGTTAACGCCATCGGTAACACTCGACAAACAACCTGATAGGTCAAAATTCTTGGATTCAATTGACCTCTTCCATACGCATCGCATCGAACACGCCTGACAAAACAACCTTGATAGTCAAAATCCTCGGATTCAATTGACCTCTTCCATACAAGTTAACGCATCGAGTCACACTCGACAAATAACCTGATAGTCAAAATCCTCGATTCAATTCAACCTCTTCCATACAAATCATCGAGTCACACTCGACAAACAACCTCGATAGTCAAAATCACCACGCCGGTCTTATACACCATCTTCCAATCTCCACGGACCACCATCGTCCGCTGGTTATCTCGCCACCACCATCGCCATCGCCAAAATTCATCTCTCCGCATCGCCTTGATCGCTCCAAACCCGGCTGGATTTCGCTCTTGAGAAAACCTTCGCCAGATGAACTACGTTTGATATCAAACCCGGTCATCAAGGACATAACCAATTTCGGACTATTTACTCAAACAAGCTCAACCACGCTTCTGACCTTCAACATCGAGGTTTTAATCTTCAAGATAAAGAAGTACCTCGAGGGTTTTGTCTATAAAGACCCGCTCCCCACTTCATCGATGACCAACTGCTATGACCAACGATCCGTGACATTTCTTACTTGGAACATGGAGGGTCTCAGTGTTATATGTAATCATTGGTGTAAAATATTATAATCTTTAATTTATCGCTCTTTCCTCTCCACCTCTCCTTGTTAACTCTCTATGTATCTCGCCCTTTTGTTAAGTTATCTTGTGACAATATTGTATCACTAACATTATTAAAGTAATGAGTTTATGCTCACAAAGCTTATTTCTTCTTCATTTAATCCTCCCACCGAAATATACAACTCACATCAGATTCATCCGACATGATCAATCCTGGACTGACGGACCTCTTCCATAGCTAACGCCATCGGCAAAGCCGACAAACAACCGATAGTCTGCCTTGATTCACCACCTCTTCCATACAGTTAACGCCATCGAACACTCGATAAACAACCCGATAGTCCCTGGATTCAATTCGACATCTTCCATACGCGCGTTATCGATAACCTCGACAAAACAACCGGATAGGTCAAAATCCTGGCCGATTCAATTCACCCTTCCATGGTAACGCCATCGAAGTCACGCTCACAAACAACCTCGATAGTCAAAATCACATTCAATTCGCCAACCATCCCGCCATCGGTCACACTCACAAACAACCTGATGTCAATACCTGCCGCCGGCCACTGCATTGATCACATCGACGGCAATCTACGGTATCACCACCATCGTCGGTTATCTCGACCGCCGGCCACCATCGCGAGCACGAACTCTCGTTATCGTCCTTGATCGCTTCCAAACCCGGCCGGTCCGAGTTCAACGCTCTTTCGAGGGAAAACCGAGCCTGCCATGAACTACGGTCTTGATCGCCTAAACCCGGCCGTCCGACAAGATACGCCTCTTTCGAGGGAAAATGGAGCGGCCAGATGAACTACGGGTCTTGATCACCTCCAAACCCCCGTCCGACAGGATTAACGCCTCTTCGAGGGAAAATGAGCCTGTATGAACTACGCTGATCGCTTCAAACGACATTCTTTCAAGAAGAAGAGAAGGTGCCTTCTCCTTAGCTGGGGTTTTTTATAGACTAGGCAAAAGGGTAAAAGCATCAAACCGCCAAAACTATCCAAAATCTTTCAAAACGGGCCAAAACGAACGTTTTCATGCCGCTACGGGTAGATCGCCACTTGCGCTCAAGCACGCCATGGTCGGATCATCGCCATCGCTCAACACCGCTGCTTGCCATAGTTCACAATACCGCTCAAGTCATAGACCCTATCGGGCCGCATGACCTTCATGGAATTCGAATCACCGCTTGACTCAGACGATACTTCTGGCATAACCCGCTTCTCGCTGGCATGGACTCGCGCTGGCTCGCCACGCTCAAGCCGCTCAAATTTCGCCCACGACGCTGCTTACACACTGCTCAGGCTGAATTCGCTGGCTGATCATAATTGCTTCGCTCATTGCCAGATCCGCCTTCACGCGCTCTGCGCCTATTCGACCACGGCCCATGACGCCTTATAAAATTGTGTTCTCAAGAATTTCATGCTCTCGCATAATCCAACCCGCCTTATGCGCGCTCAGAATGTCCTGATGGGTCCAGAATCGAAATTTCACGCGACATACATACACATATTTGGTCGTGATCCGTAATCATAATCTTGTTTACATGAAGACTGTTTCTCAAAATATGTGGTTAATGGACTCGCAGATTTTGAAGAATTTACTATTTTGAAGTATTGACACATATATTTTGATGATTGAGATAATATCATCCAAAAATAGGCAACCGATATGACTTAAAATTCTCTAAGCACAATCTTGATGTTAAAGCAATCGAAATTGAAACCGGTCGAGATCAAGCACTTAAAATATCATTAGAAACTTTGAGACATCGCTAAATTCTAAAAAGCTCTCAAATATGGAAGTGTTTATAGTCAAATCGAGCTGCCTCGACGAGCCGTTCAACAAGCCAAAGATCTTACACTTCATTTGAGCATTCAAATACACAAAATACATCATATGATCAGGGAATCATCATGAGTCCATGGAGAGTGGTTTTGATTTTGCATGTAGACGCCACTCCTCCAATCTATAAATAGCCTCATTCCTCATATGGGGGAGGCCAAGTGAAGAGAAGCAAGCAAGAGGAGAGAGCTCTAAAGATCCTCCAAGCACAATCGCCACTGACGCGGTCATTAACCACCGCCGTCGCCGCGCCACCGATCCTCGCTCATCGACCATCGTTGCTTTATCATCACCGACCATATCCGCCATCAACATTGCCATTAACGCAACATTATCGTCAAACATCGCCGCAACATCGTCATCATCAAATCATTATAAGAATCGCGTCATTTCATATAATTAATCCCAGATCGGAAGATCTTGTACTCAAACAGATACATAGTGGAAGCTTTTATGCTAGCCCTGGTTTTTCCCTCTTGAGATTTTCCACGTAAAAAATTCTAGAGTTTTCTTGTTCGCTTTTAAATACGTGTGTTGGACTTTCCAAAGAAGCTAAGACGCTTTACTCTACCGCGTAATTGGTTTTCTAGACGCACAACCAGATTTAAGGCTTAGCCCCTAAATTCTATCTTCACTGGTTTCTCATTAGAAACAAATTTCAGTAAGAAACGGCATCCAAAGTAACCAAAGAATTCAACATTCTGCTCATAAAGCTTTGGTTAAATGAAGCACGAGTTAATTTTTAAATTAGCCCTAATTAAAATCGTAATTAGGTAATTAGCCCTTAAAAAAAATTTTTAATAGCCCCAATGCCTAATCAATCATGCCACCGACCCGATCCACCCTTGTCTCTGCCGACCAAGCTACCTGGCGCCAAAATATTTTTTTTTAAAAAAATGAAATTCACAAATTTTCGCTTTTTTGGCCATATCGCTCATTATTTGTCGATTTCACGTATCGTTGGAAAGGGAATAAAAAATTCTACAACTTTCATGTTGAAAAATTTTGATAATCTCGACCTGATAATTTTTTTATATATATAAATTTTGAAGTCAGGAAATAAAATTATTATTTCTCATTTTTTTTGTCATAATACAAGGATTGTTAAATATATATAATTCCTTGATAATATCAAACACTCTCAATATATTCTATATATAAATTGATTAATAACACCTATGAAAAGAGTCCAACGACTACTGATGAAAAATGTGTATCTCTTCATTACCGAAATTTTGATTGCTCATTTGTTAATATTGAACTTGACACTTAGTGTGAAAAAATTCATACTTTCATATTCCAAATAGAATAAAATTAAGAATTTTATAATTTTTTGCATCCAAATATTCATGGCAATGACTCCACAATTAAGAGAGAAAAGTTTAATTATACAATTATTATGTATGAAAATAAGCATATATTTACATAGGTAATGGCTTCAAAATGAAAATAGAACTATATCTTAAATTGATAGTGGTTCATTTGCTTCTAGAAATTAGGGTAAATAGAAGTATCAATTAAATTAGAGCCTATTTGGATCAATCTTATTTTATGTTTTGATTTTGTATGTTATTTTAAAACATATTAACTTAATATATTTTTATGTTTAAGAAAATAATTATTTAATGTATTTTAGATGTTTTATTTTTTGTTTTAAAAATAAATCATATATATTTTATAAATACTCAAAAAATAATTTTTGGACATTTTAAACTATATGTAATTCCACATTAAGTCTTTCATCCTCTTACATGAGTTAATCAAATTAAATAAACAGTAAACATCACTAGGATATCACAATGAGAAGTAGGTGAATGAGTAAACATAAAAAAATATATAAACTATCAGAAATACATGTCATCAAATGCACAAAATATAATACATCTACAGTTGTCTACGCGGAATCGCGATCGCCGCCGGAGTGGGATGGTGGTCTCCGGTCGATCATAAATGATGCATGGTCCTCCTCTTCCATCCGCTTCCACGGGTGTTGCGATCCTAACTCAGAATGAGGTATGTCAACCGTTTGGTAGCAGTAACCATACCTGGTAAACCCATATGACCAAGCCATATGACGAACCATATGGACGCCGGTGTTCCATGGTGCATGGCACCACATTACTCGAGCAGGTACGGTGGTCAGTAAATGTGCAGACCGTCCACCACCTGGACTGAGGATGGCCCCACATCCATCGATGAAACATCCGACCAATACCGAATGTGTAAGAGACCATTGTGAATCGCTTAAACAAAAAGCCATATGCCCCCGCTGATATTCTTGACCATATATCGCTAAAAATAATTCACTGCCTCTTTCTTTCCAAAGAAAGTACATTTTTTGACATATGAAGTCAACATCACCTATGCCGAAATGTCTAATGGCCCGTTTAAAATTCTCCCTTAAGTGACGTAAAGTAAACGATGTGTCGCCAGAAAAGATCTCTCTCGCAACTAACAACTAGACCGCATGTCTATCTCGAGATGAGAGATCACCCCTTAGAAATTATCGGGATCACAAGTTCGCAAAAACCAAAACCCATGACTCGATGCTCTCTCGATTCCACAACCGGCTAGTGGGAACAAGCCCATTGTTTATTGATCCCAACCGTACAAGGTTCCTCTATAGGGGAGAAAAAGTCTCATCATAATATCAAGGCACACGCCAACCTCTTATGGAAGGCTCAAATGACCAAAACAATCGTTGGAATCTGTTGGGATCTATTGAATGTATCCGACATCGATCCGCATTGATGTGCAAGCGAGACATGAATTTTCCGGTTTTTTGTAAGATTCCTCCCAACTTCCAAAATAACAAATTTTCGAGTATCCCAAGCCTTCATGTAGACACTCTTATATTGAACTTCGACTCACACGGCCTTTCACAATTTCCCGCAGTCGACTGACGCCATCACGGTCTTGGATGAAATAACTAATGAACAGACGTGCATTGCTTGTATCCAAAGATTAAGCACTTGAATGACAGGTGTGGTGGGTGAACTAATACGCCATACACCGCCCAACCTCTTAACGATATCGCATGTAAGCTCCACAAATATACCGCTGGTTAGAATGATGTGCACCTTGTGAATTTTAATTGACTAAGCACAAATGACATACTCAACATTGTTCATGATACCAACCCTCGAATAGCAAATTACAACTATTTCTTGAATTTAAAACACATATCTTCAAACAATTCATCTGGAATGTTGTTATCCTCCTCAAAGACCGGAATGATCGATGGGAATCGAAGGTCCTCATCCCATTCTCTAGCGGTTTTAGCCACGTAAATAATCGTTATTCAGACAAGTGCTCTTCCGATGACTTGTTCTAATTGAGTAATCAACAATCAAGTCTCTAGTAAAGTGGATGATTCTGCAGCAAAGTTACTGCTCAAGTTATCATCCTCCTCCTCCTCATCATCGTCACTGCTACCTCCACTATGCATAGTTTCATATCCAACATCTTCGGTGGGTACTATATTCATCTCATTATCTTCTAAGTCACCCATAATAGCAGTAACTTGTCCCCAAAGAAAGAAATCATGTTTCTCTTCTAACCATAACATTCCACGGAGTACTTAACCAGAAGTTGCTGCGATGTACCCAAGGTTGCTCGAAGCTCTCTCACATTCCTCTCAGATGTTAACCTCCCCGCCTCTACCCATCAATTCATAACTCACAATGGAGAAGTACAAGCTGCAAGAGTATAGTTTCACCGACTTTCATCATCAATGGGAGTTGCAATAAATCCAAAGACCCATAGGAAAATGACCTACCGATTCAAAGAACTTTTGGATCTATCTTCAATGATTTCATGATTTGTTTCTCCCTAATCTAATCTAATCCGGATTTGATTGATGATTTTTCCCACCAATGTATGTTGGAATGAAATGCCATTCACTCTCGCCACGCACAATAATAACACTGCATGTAATAATTCATCATTCATTAACCAATAACAAAACAACAATAATCTTTCACCACACTCGATAAATGCAAATAATTTAATTACAGGAGAAATAAAATTATTGGATTCATTTATGATATAGAAGATGAGATGCTACCTATTACGCACAAAACGAGGATTCATATACTATATAACACTACAAAAGAATATTAACATAGCTAATTCATATATTAAGTATCTACTATGTAACAACTACGTAAATCATTTTAAAAATAACACAAATATTAACTTCATACAAACAAATAAATAGGAATATTGAAAGCCTCTCTTCTCTCCTCTTAAGGTTGACCAAAATGCTAATTAGACCAATGAAATATGATATTTTAGAATAACATTAGTCATCATGACTTTAGACTCTTAAGCAAAAGTCAGCATGAGAATTTTGAAATTCTGAACTTCATTAGCCACTCTCCACATTGAACTCCCTTTGAGAGGATATAAAAAAAAATAATAATAATAAAAAATAAAAAAAATGAATTGATATCCTCCACCCAAATTTATGATATATATTTGATGAAACCTATTAATTTTATAATATTGCTATAATCCTATCATGATACAGGATAACAAAAAAATGAAAAAACTTGTAAATATATCATTACTAAAATTTTAGTTAATTTCTAAAATATGTAGATTTTATTTAACTGGATTAATTATTCATCTATTTTACTCTCAAAGTTCAAATCTTAATTAAACTTAAATTAAGATATATTAAGCTAGTTTTATTCATTAAAAAAAATTTAATTTACTGATGGCCAAGATTCAGATCAGTGCACAATATCTTATTAAATATTATTATTATTTTATTTAGTGAAAATACAACTTGCAAAAAAAAAAATACTGATCATATAATTCAAGAAGAAATTTCTTAAGTTGCACGAAAGGGATCGTTACTATAAATGCTAAATTTTAATTGATTTTTTAGACTCATGGAATGAAAGTAGATATTTATAATGTTTTATAAACATTGAACATTATCATACTTAACAACAAAAAAAGTTAGAGTTGATCAACTTATATGATTGCAAAGGTAAGAACCTTTTCATAATTGCAACATAAGAGACACACAAAATATAAGAGACACAAAAATTAGATCCACAATATGCATACCTAAACATACTACAATAAATTAGATCTACAATTTAAATACACAAATTAGATCCACAACATGTCACAAATTAGCTCCACAAAAGAAATTAGATCCAAAAAAGAAGTTAGATCCATAAAGAAATTAGATCCACAACATATCACAAATTAGATCTACATATTACCTTTATTTTGAAAAAAACAAACAAAACCTTTTCGAAAATGCGGATCCCATGGGTAAGCGGATCAAGGCCGGCGGCTTGGCTCCACGTCACGCAGGAAGGGGTAGGGGAAAGAAACGAGAGAGAGAGATCGATCGGATTCGATCTCTCGGAGGTTTTATAAAAAAGTTATTTATTAGCCAAGCCGTCCAGATCGGACCATCTATTTTTAAATTTTTTTTTAAGGTCTAATTAGCTAATTATGGTTTTAATTATGGTTAATTTAAAAATTAAGCCAATGAAGCACATATCCTCAAACAATCAGAAAAGTAGAATGACAAACAACATAAGAAGCTCTTCTATACTGCATGTTTAAAAGAAAGCTCTTTGACGAAAAAAAAGTAATTGAAAGCCACTACATAAACGACATGGAACATAGAAAGACTCATTAATATATTTTAAAATAAGATAAAGGTTAATGGCTACCTGAAGTGGAGTCCAAGCAGCTCACGTAAGGCCTGATACTTGATAAAGGATGTTCTGTTGGCAGCTCACAGAGTATCTGGTTTAACAACTGCAAAGGAGAAGGTGATGCAAATAACTTCAGAGTACAAACAAAAGCCTGTAGTAATAACATAGTTGTATTTGAGCATCTACTATGAACTTAACAAAACTTGTGGCATGTCATTCCCATATGCACGCCTTCATAGTTCGCAAAAACCAGCCATTTAAGTTGCCTTCATTGTTATCAAAAGATCGTGAATTTGAATAATAATAAAAGAATTTATATACATACCACAGAATTCTTATGTTTTTACATATATAATAATGGTGGTATTTTTGATATGATATTAAGAATTTAGTGTTATGAATGCAATTATTAAAATTTAGGCATTAGATATGTAAATATATAAAAATTATGTGGAATGTATGACATCCTCTCAATCATGCACAAGGTTGTGTAAATCACTATTTATGCATTGAATATGCCATTAAACAAATTAATAAGTTATAATTTTATTGCCAGCTAAACACATTGGTTTCCACGCAATTCACCATCGACAATTAATTTCTCTAATTTTTGATGGCTCTCAAAACAGCAAAAAAAGCATTCTATTGTTTCCCTTCTATCCAGCCACTGAATGTTATGTGCGTTCAACCCCGTACTTGAACCCACTCCCCTCTGAAAACAGCGGCGCAGCGGGTAAACTAATAAGAATCCAGTGGCTCCAACTAATCTTCAGCACATGATAAAACTAGTTAGATGTCTTGGATTGCTGCAACATTTAACGAGCTGGGTTAGTTCAACTGGAGAAGAGGAAATGAGAAAAAGCATAAATGATTTGAGATAAATTTGATTACCTGTATTAAAGAAAACAAGCTTATTTATAAGAAATTACAACTAGGGATAAGATCTAATTACGCCTAAATAAACTCAAAAATAAGACACTATTAACAATAGCAAATCTTGATAAGTTCAAAGTAATATTCCTTCAAAAATTATCTTAATCTGAATTTAAATTCAAATGAAAACTTATCCAAACAAGTAAAAATATTCAAATCGATCACTATATTGTTATAAATCTAAAATTGAATGCAATGGTCTTAACTTTTGAAGCCTTGAACTCCCTTGTATAATGTGTAATTGACAATCAAATCGCTAATGGACTCTTGGTAACATCCTCTTCATCCTCAACAAACTGATATTATAATCACCACAATTGACAATTTCTAGAGAAATTAGACGATAAAACTTCAATAACCACAAATTTGTAATCTTTTATGATTTAATTATTATGATCATAGATGATTTGAATGATCACTAGAGCTGATCCTCAAATTATGGGTACCTCTTGAAGAATTCATTTATTTGAATTTTGAGGGAAAGTTGTACTTTGCCTAGTAAATGACCTTTCAAGATGTTTTTGAGATAATTTGAAACTCTTTTGAGAGCATCGATTTCATGAAGCTTAAATAGCATTTCACCTTTAAGAGTACTTTGCAAATGTCTAAAGTCATATATTGAGTGTACTATTTGTATAGCCTACCACAATTTCTCCTTTTTGAGTTTGCCAAAACCAATGGAACATGATGTCATCTTATCCTCTTCTTGCTTGAATTTGTAAGAAGGTTGACACTTTTAGGCCCTCCAGTAAAATAAGCTTCTCCACTTGTGATGGATTTTGTTCAATTGTTCTTCCAGAAGATATGTATTTCTTCCATTTGAATGTAGGTAACTAAGAATACACTGCCATGTAATATACCCTATATAAACCACTCCTTGATCGCCTTTATTATGATAAAGTCAATATTGAATTGAATTTTGACATATTAGTGATTAGTAAAATGTTGGAGATTGGTCGATGTTTTTCCCAAGAAAGAGAAAGCATAACTTCTCCTTTTTTTTAATGGACGGACAATCATTGATCATAATTTTGGTTTGCATTGATAAGTTACTTATCAAGTTGTTACTATATCTTTCATCAAACATCGTAGTCTTTTTTTTTCCAACAAAGAAGTTTCTCTTTCCTTTTGAGCTGACACTCACAAAAGCATGAGCTATCAAAGATGACTTAATAAACTTCAATTGAAATCACCTCATAAACCATCTTATGTATATAATCCTTGGTGGTTGCATACTTCAAGAGGTGTTGACAATTAACTTTCATCTCTAGCCCAATAGGTTTTAACTGATAGGATATAATGTCCAGCCCTAATTTTTGCTCAAGATTCATAAAAATAAGATTTTCTAATTGTAGATATTGATGATGCTTTGATCACCTTTTATTTGGCATGTATATTTAGGGTGAAAAACTCATTCCTCATGTATATAATGTCCAAATTGGATGACAACCTTGTCATTATATCTATGGACATTAATCGAGAGAAACAAAGTGGGTCCTCCTTGGCCATTGAACTCAATGTAGTTCACATAGCACTTGTATTGTTTTTTTTTCCCATCCTTAAGTGAAGAGTTCATGGAGCGGACCTTTCAGATTTTTCTTTTGTGGCCAAGTATCTAGATATGATCACAAACTTACCAAGACATTAATTTTATAAGTGAAAGGGTCATTATCGCCTTCTCTTCCTTTTCTCTTGGAGAAAGACCCATCTTCGACTAGTTCTTCATTCTTCTCTATAGTGTCATTAACTTTGTTCTATAGTCGCTATCATACTTGTGTGATCAATGATTGAGAAAAGCCAAGACAATTTGAAGATAAGAGTCAATCAAAATTTATTCCCAAAGTAGTAGCTTTAAATTAGAACACTATGTTGTATTCACATTGCCTCAAGTCACTTCTTCCACTAATCACCATAAACAAAACCTTGTCATAAGTGTTTACTTCTATCCATACAAAATGAAGTCTCCAATTGATCAACCCATACATCAATATCAACTATCGTGCCATATGTAAAGTCCACTTTAGCTTCTACTTTGAATGACCTCAACCTTTATATTGGAGATAGTTATATCCCAATTTCATCCTCTAACCATATTTTCATTTGACAGTACGATAAATACTATTTTAAATACACTAGTCTCAATGTAGTTGTTTGCATCATCATCCAATATGACCATTTGCTCAATCTAAAGTATACCAATTCAAGGAAGAGTTAATGCAAGATTTTATTTTCATTCTAAAGGAGTGTTCAGAGAGAGATAGAGAGAACCTTCTTTCACTCAAGATGAGATACAGTAAAACAGAACTTCAGAATTGTAATCATGATCCTTTATAGTTCATTTTATTTTATTTCAACCCATCATTAAAATAAAAAAAAACGCTCTATCTCTACACATGATAATTTCATACAAAATTAGTAAGATGTCTCAAAAGTTTAAAATTAATTAATCTTTATTTGATTATAAATTAATAGTCTTAAAAAAAAATAATATAATGCATAATATATAATTAAATTCAAATATAAGCTACATTCAAAATTTAACATTTTTTACTATAAGTATTTTTTTGAACTATTTTCAGATAAGGTTGAGCTACAAATTTTTAGAAACATGAACTTCAAAAGTCACAGCATAAATATAAATTTAGTATAGTATAAAAATAATTTAAAAGATTTATATTTATCACATAATTTATATGAATTTATATATTTAATATCAAATTTTATATATTTAGTTTTTTTATATATAGATAATAATAATGATATTTTAATATGATGTTAAAATTTAAGTATTATGTATAAATATAAAATTTAAATATTATATATATATATATATATATATATATATATATATATATATATATATATATATATATATATATATATATATATATATATATATATATATATAATATATAATATTTTATATAATATAATGATTTAAAATATTTAATATATATATAAATATATATATATATATATAATATATATATATATATATATATATAGATATATATAATTACATATATATATAATATATATAGATTAATACATAAAAATAAATTTTAATAAGCAAAAATTATTTTGTATGGGTATGTGTTTTTTTTTTCTTGGAAAAATGTATGAGAGCATATCTGAGATTTAAAGAAACAAGAAAAAATTTTACGTGAAAACGTCAAAAGAGGAAAAAATTAGTTTCACCCCAAAAAAAAGCCCACTATATATTTATTTTGAGACAAGTTTTCCCGATAAGGATTACAATTATATGAAGTATGACAACGGGGAATCCCAAAGTATGACAACAAAATGTATAGTCGCCGCCTTTAATGGTAAATATGATGGATAAAGCCGTGAAACATAGACGACGCTGAAGGTCTGAGAAGAGACCGAGATTGACGCTGAGGATCTGGTATTCTACGGATGGCGATGACCGTGTTGTGGCTATCAGGCTTTGAGGTTCTTCAAGAGCCTCTCTTCCTCCCCTCATGAGTAATGAGAGGCTATTTATAGATTTGAGGAGTTCTCAGAATACATGCAAATCGAACCACTCCACTTCCTGGACGGCCGAATGATTCCTTTGATCATTTGATTTATTTTAGAATGCAAATGAAGTCAATTGTAATATCTTGGGTTTGTTGGATTCGCCTGAGACGCATTGACTATAAACACTTTATATTTGAGAGTTATTTAGATTTAGATCAAAGTTTTCAACGATATCTTAAGTGCTTGATCTTAGTTTCAAAGGATCAACTTACTGACATCAAGATCTTTAGAATTTCCCATATACATTTTCATGGAAATATTAATTCAATTAAAATTTTCAAAATTAAATTCATAATGAGAAGAGTTTTATCATAATGAAGAGATGATTTTAATTAAATATCATTCGCAATGAATAGCTAACCATATAAGCTTTAATGTTTCTTCTTCTGAGGTCAAGCCGTAGAATTCATGAGATATTTTTCCTCGAAGAGGCGTTTAGCCTGTTGGACCGAGTTTGAGAGGTCAAGGGCCCGATCTACGGCTAAGTAAAGCTCCTCGAAAGCGAACGCTTGTCAGTGGATCGAATGAGGTAATCAAGGCCCGTAGTTCATGGGCAGGTTCCTCGAAGAGGGCGCGTTGTCAGACTGGCTTGGAGGTGATCAAGGCAGTATGCGAGTCGTTTCCCTCGTGAGCGCCATCGCCTTGTCGGTGAAGTTCGAGGATCGCGTAGTTGGCGAGCTCTCCGAAGAGGCGAATGCTGATTGACCACCGGGTTCGAGGCTATCAAGGCTCATAGTTCCGGGCAGCTCTTCCTCAAAGAGGAAGCCTTAACCGATACGCGAGGTAATATGACAAGGTGGTTTCCTCGTGAGGCGTGATCGTTCATGGCGACCGAAGCCGGAGGTATCATACTTTCTAAATGAGAGATCTCGATGATGCCCGACCTTTGCAGGGCGATGCAAGTTCCGCGGCTGACCTATGATCGGTGGCGAATAACCAAATGACATGGTAACCGGTGATATGGTCGGCGGTGACCGGCGAATGGTCCGCGCGATGACCGGCTTCGAAGCTAGGGGCCTGACGCACCGCGACCGGGTTACGCCCGACGTGGTCGGGCAGCAATCGACGACGGTACGACGTGCTTAGTCTGAAAACGGCGATGATGGTGCGGCGAAGATGCCGCCGGTCAAGTGAATAACGATTAGTCTACGGGACCGCTGAAAATTTTACCGACCCAGTGCAACTGATGATGGTAGTCGAATCGGGGGAATAGCTCATGCCGCGGGGAGACCATCGACGATGGTGGACAAATGCCCGATGAAGTGGCGCAGGTGATTTTGACCTATCGAGGTTTGTCGACGACTCATGACGTTAACCGTATGTAAGAATTAATTGAATCCGAGAACTTTAACTTCTGGTTGTCAGTGTCTGACGCATCGGAAGAGGTTGAATTTAATCCGGATCTTCACCATCCATTGTTTGTTAGAGTATTACCCGATGATGACGTTAACATGTGGAAGAGGCCGTAGAAGTCCACCAAAGATCTTTTAACATATCCTAGGTTATTTGTCGAGTGTGACTCGACGCAACGTATGTAAGAATTTGAATTGAATCTTGAGATCTTTGACCTATCCGGTTATTGTGAGTGTTACCATGACGCTAACTCCGAAGAGGAATTGAATCCTGATCTTGACCCATCCGGTTGTTTGTCGAGTGAATGACGCTAACTGGAAGAGGCCGTGAAGTCCACAAGGATCTTTGACCTATCCAGTTATTTGTCGAGTGACTCGATGACGATTTGTTGACCTCACTTTGAGTGAGCTCTACATCCTTTAGACTTAGAATCTTCTAGACACTAAGAACTCCCTAGTCATAAGACACTTCTGATTAGTGAACACCAAACTAAGCCTGAGACTTAGAAGTGTAACCATAAGATTAGATATACATTGGTTTAAGGAAATTACCATCCCATAGCCTAAACATAATCTAGATACACTTTCTCAAATCAAACCTGACTCAATTCTCAAATCAAATTCAAATTCAAATTCAAATTCAAATTCCAATATAATTTCAAAATTTGACTCCAAATGATTGAAACCCAAAATCAAATTCAAATCCCTTCCTTTATATGAACCATATATTTATAAGCTTAGCCAAATCTCCTTAAATCAAATCAAACTCAATTGATCTCTTCATAAATCATTATTCCTTCATTTATATTCACAAATATAAATGAAATCCAAATTCAAATGACCAAAACCATATTAAAAATCAAATCCAAACTCAATTTAAACCCTTTAAGCCAATTCTTTGACTTAGCCAAATTCTATCCATCAAGTCAAAACCAACAAATTTTCTTGAATCAATCTTTATTCAATTATATACCAAAATATAAATGAAACCTACAATCATCAAATCAAATCAAAACTAAACTAATTGACCCACTTAGTGCACTTGACAAAGTGACCTAAAGGACCCATTTGAGCCAACTATTCCAACCCAAATTGGATTGAACCAAGCTCACCAAAATCTTCCACATGATTTTGATCACCCTAGATGATCAATTGCAATCAATTGGGCCAAACCAACAATTGGCCATTTGATCCAAATTGACCCAAATTGGCCTAAAATCTCGTCAACCAACCCAAATTGAAACCAATGGCTCAATCTCATTCCATGATTAAACTTGACCAAAGTAATAATTAAACTCAATTTGATCAATCAGAACTCAATTGACTAACCTAGCCCAAATTGGTTTGGGTAAATTTAGCCTAAATCAAATTAAATCCAAATTAAAAACAAAGACCACATTCATCTTCAATTAGCTAATTGAACATGAATCAACTATTTCCCAAGCTAATTTGGCCATAATCAAATGAAATGTCAATTTGACCCAAAATGACCTATGACCCAAATTAAATAAACCAAGCCAAAACCCATTGGGGCTGATCAAACCAAATTTGGGTCAGCCCAAAATAAACTCAACCCATTTAAATCTCAGATCCTCCCACATGGGATTCCACCCAACCTCATTTAATTCCCCATCACATGCACTTAAATCCTCCCAATATTTCAATTAAACAAATCTCATCATATGACAAGAGAGGACTTTGGAGCAAAAAATCAAAGTCCTCAATCAATCTAGATCTAGCCCAACCACCCCAACAAGATGGCATTCAATTTGGAGCCAAAATAATTCAAAAAATTTGTATTTTCATCCATTATGAGGGGGAGATGAGACTTGAGCTCTCTGCTCCCATCATCACTCCCCCCAAATCTCTCCAAAGCCAAAAGTAACCCATCCCCACTTTGTTTACTTGAGCTCAAATAATAATAATTTGCTCTTCCATGAGGTGAAACATCGAGAAGAGTTGAGAAGCAAGGGCTAAAGATTACTCAAAGCTTCCTCACACACACTGTGAGTTCCTCTTCACCGCCACTAAAAATCATCCCCGGTGAGGTAACTTTCGTCAAACCAGGCCTTAGATTTTGCATATTTTGTATCAAATTTTCTGATTTTAGAATTCCAATACTTTATTTTAAATCATCCCAAATAGAAATAAAATTTTTTTGTGAATCGACAAAACGGTCCATTTGGATAAGTTTTGGCTTAGAAATTTTCATTTTTTCCAAAAATACCCCTGAAAACACTGTTCATCGCCGGCATACCGTCCGATCCTAGCGGATCGGACATCGATTGCGGATCGCGATCTCACGCTGATGCGATCACCTTCCGACCGCGCTGGTCGGATCGCTTCGAAGCCTCCGATCTAAGCCGACGTCAAAATGATCGGACCGCCCGACGCTGGTTTTCGCATCACGCTGACGGCTGATCGCCTCGATCGCGATCTAATCTGATCTGACGATCTGGTCCAGAAAGCGCGTCCGCTTTCTTTCCCGCCCAAACCGCGTATATATATATTTAATAAAAAAAAACAAATAATAATAATAATAATTCAAATCATCTGAAACTTCAAAAATTCATAAAAAAATAAAATACTTAACCAACAATTACAAACAAGGGCTCGTTGGATTCGTCTATCCGAGAGGAATCCAACAAACCCAAAATACTCAAAATTTTACCGAGTATATGATCGTAATTCAAGTTTTAGTGAAAACATATTTCATTAATTAAACCAAAAATATAAGTCGATTAAGTTGAGATTTTGATATTGAAATAATGTTAATACACATACAATAAAACTTTTAAGTTAAAATAACTTTGATTGGTAGAAATTAAATTTTAAATTGATTATCAATTTTAATAAAATAAATTAAATAAAAATTCAAAAATTTACAAAATCTTCAAATGACCTATCACTTCAATTGACATCAGACTCTTAAGAAAATGATTTGATCTTCTCAATCTTAAGAAACCCAAATGACACTTAAGATTAGAGTTTAAACAATTAAAATTAATTAAAATATAATCTAAAAAAATAACTCAAATATTAAATCAAAATCAAAAAATTGAATAGCATTAAATCATTAATAAACTTTAAATCAAAAAAAAAATATCATCTTTAAAGAGATTAAATTAAATATGATTAAATCCATTTAAGTTAATAAAACAATTAAATGATTAAATCTTAAATTAAACTCAAAATCCAACAAACTTAGAAAATTTAATAATTTAATACTAATCAATTAAACTAAATAAAATTAAAGCAAACTTAATTAACCATGATTAAGTCACATCCATTTGGAAAGATAACCATTAAATATTTCAACCTAATAACTAAATCAACATGTTAATCAAACAAACAAACAAATCAAGTAAAACCCTAATCATAATCAAACTCAATTAGTCAAACATTTAATTAATAAAAATTTAATAAATTAATCCATCATCTTAATTAATCAAATTAATTTAAATAAGTTACATTAAAGCTAACTCTAAGATTAAGCTTAAATCAAACCCATAATTAAATATAATAATCACACCCCTTAAATAAATTAATTAAGTTAATTAAATTAATCATATGAAACCTAAACTTAATCAAACATAATTAAGATGCAATTAAACAATCAAAACTTAAATTAAACCTAAATCATTAAGTCATTCTAATCAAACAAACCTTTAAATTAATTTAATAATTAAATCAAACTTAATTAATCAAACATCTAATTAATGCAAACTTATAAATAATCCATTATCTTAATAAACCAAATTTAACTTTATAAATTAGAAAAGTTAATTCAAATTAAATACTTAAATCTACTAATTAATTTAATCACACCTATTAAATAAATTAATTAAATTACATTAATCATATTAAACTTAAGCTTAATCAAACATAAAATGCAATTAAATGATAATCAAACCCTAATTTAAACTTCAATTAATTTATCAATTACATCATTAACTCAAATAAACATGAAATCAAATTAAAAGTTAAACAAATCTTTATTTAATTAATCATACCTCTTAAACAAACTAATTAAGTTAATCAAATTAATTACATTAAACTTAATTAATCAAAATGCAATAAATAATAATCAAAACATAAATTAAACCTAAACCATTAAGTCATTAATTACATTGTCTAAACAAATATGAAACTAAATTAAAAAAAAAATTAAACAAACCTTTATAATTAACATAAATACACTTATAATTAAACAAATCACATAATCACATTGAACCTAAGCAAACCCATAGACCAATAAAGCTAATTAAAAAATTAATCAAATTAAGTTAAATCAAGAAAGATTCTCATCAATTTAATATGTAATCAAATCAAATCTCATTCAACCTACTTAAATAAAATAAACTAATTAACTATCCAATATGAAATCAAAATGCAAACCAAACTTTGATGAACATGACAAATGGATGATTAAAAATAAAATCCCAATTACAAAGAATCAAACTCAATTAAAATCAAAATAAAATTTCAATTAATTTAATCCAATCAAATTACAAATAAATGAACCACAATCGAATTAAATAAACATAAAGTTAAATCACGTAACCATAATCAAAGAAAAGAATTAGATATTAATCTAAAAGGATATTGAATTATCAAGATTTAATTAAATCATCTAATCTAAAATTAATCAACCAAAACACATGAACTTAAACAAACTTAAACTTCATTAGATTAAGGATATTGAATTATCAAGATGCAATTAAACTAAAACATCTAATCAAAATCAATCAATCAAATACTTAAACAAACTCAATTCTAAATTCTAAATCAAGTCAATAAATAATCAAATGAATTACACAAATTCAAATGGCTAATCAAGATACTTAAGGATTTTAGTTAGATTCTTAGAATTAGATGTTAAAGGTGAGGTTCATGGAATTCATCCTACTCTTCATTCTTGAAACCTAAATATCATTTCAACCAAATAAAAGTGAAATAAAAAAATGAAAATAAATCATTAAATCATTTAAATTGAAATCACCCAAAGGTAAAATTTAAATTCAAACTTCAAATTGAAACTTAAACTAAAGAAGCCAAGTAAAGTCTACACAAGCCTTAAGCACACACATTAGAATACTAAGTCACTACTTCTAGTGCTAAGTTAAGGCGTTGTATGTATGATGTTGTGTTTTATTTTGTGATGTAATATTTTAGACTAGATGTTAGGGTGTATGTTTCGTAGACTGGATGTTAGGTCATTATTAGCCTAATCATATTTTCTCAGGGTTATGCGGGCCAATATTTCAATAAAAAATATAAATGCTTTTGTGTGCAGTGTTTAGCCCCTAAAATAATATATTAGACATTGGTTACCCATGTGTGGGTGCTAAGTCCAAATTATTCATATAACTTGGATTGTATGGTGTGTTTTAACATTTATTTGTGCTAGATTTTTTCCTATTTTTGATGTAATTTTGCATTAGAATTAGGATTAGTGCTATGGGGATTAGGATGAGCAAGTGAAGTTAGTCCCAGTGTGATGCCTTTGGAGCAAATCAAATCAAAAGAAAGAAATGAAGAAATGAAGAAATGAAGAAAAGAAGACCCCACAAGATATATTATTTTTGTAATCGTTGTAAGGGTAGAGCTCTACCCATCTTTTTTTTCTTTCTTTTTTTGTACGGAACCCAACCGACTGGCCTTTTATTCTTTTATGGTAGTTTATAAAATTGTTTGATGTTGTGTTTAGATTACGCATTAGAACATCATGCTTTTCATAGTTTCATTATGATTAATGTTTAAATGTGTGGCCTGGATATGGTAAGCTCTTAGGATAAAATTAATTTTTCTACCCCAATTGATAACTCATAACTAAAATTTTAAGACAACTCATAACCTCACATAAAAGCCTAGAATTAAATCAAGATAATAAAATTTTAGTAACCCCTTAGGATGGATGAATGTATATCATGCATGTCATATTCTTTCACTCTTAAGAGGGAGCTTCCATCTTAGAGAATCAAGGCTTAACCTATGAGAGCCTTTGGTGGAAGAACACTCCTTTCTCTCTTGGTTTGGCCCATAATCAAATTTTCATGCATTTAGGCATACAAAATCCCATAGCCTGTGCCAAAAAAAAGTCCAAAAGAATCAAATAAATTTGATAAAATTTGCATTAGATTAAGTCATGAATTCATACCACTCATGTTCTAGTCTCTTATGGAGTGAGTCTAAGGACTTAGTTTTCTTTTAAATAAACAACAACATAGCCATCTTGCAAAGCATAAGACTTGCTACATGGATTTAAAGCAGAGGAGTTAGGCCGCCACTCTGAATAAGTCCAATGGTTTATTCTCTGTGAGGTAAACCATATACCCATTTTCCTTAGATTTAGGTTGTATTTTGTTTTGTACCAAGGCTCCTTAGTTTAGGAATGAGGTATTCCTTTTGGGCTACAAGCATAAATCCTCACCTCTGGCATTTCCATAATCTTATATGTGGAATTATAAGCCCTAGCAATCTAATAAAATGTCAACTCAAATAATTAACTCTTCAATTTCAAAATTATAAAGCTCAATTATAGGATAGATTAGAATGCTCACTAGGCTTCTTAGTATCATGAGCATTTCCTACTTTCTCCCTTTGGATTCCAAAAAATAAGTCTTCTCCTTGATCTATCCCATTTGATTTTCTAAAATAGCCAATCTTTTGATAGTCTTAACCTTGAAATCTTTGGAGACCTTAATTGTCTACTTTAATCGAGAGTATTCTTAAGGAATTCCCATTCCTTAGGATGTAATTAACTATGGGGCTTGCCTCCATAGGAACTTAATGAACCCGCTAAAATAAACCCTACTTTACTTTTTTCCATGTAAAGTGGGAAAGATCTCTGTATATTCAAGACCCATCATGCCTTAGGAGTCCTTATTAGTGATTAGGTCCATTATAGGGTGGTGATTTCTATCTTTCGAGATAGTACATCATTCCTTAACAAGTAATTGATCACTTCCCACACCCCAAAAAATAAACACCATGATTTTTCTGACTCACTGGGGAGGTTCCTCTCTCCATCTTTAGTAGACAATTATTGTCTCCAAGCATCGATAGTGGACTTATATTTTATATAGGCGAGACTATCATTCTTTCCATTGGCACTTAGCTTTCATCCTTAAGCAAAGCTCCAACATCCTTTAGGTTTTAGGACCTCACCTGTAGGTCTTAAAATCCCTATTGGGTTCCCAAAAATTAAAATTAAAACAAATAGAGGAGATGACCAAAATTAAGAATCTTCACCATTCTGATGGTGAGGCAAGGTTCATCCCATGAACAATAAGAGAATAAAACTCTTCTACAAAATAACATGTCTTTCCAAAAGCACTTTTTTAAAATCCACATAATAAGGGATCTATACACAAAAGTTTATAAGAAATTTTCACAAAACACATATAACCAAACCTCATTTAACAAATCTATGATTGTTACAAGGAGGTTCTTTTTATCAAAATCAAAATCATTTTTTTAATTTTCAAAAGCACATTTTCTTTGAAATGGCTGTCCCCATCCCACACACTCAAATTCGTTGGATGGAGATTCTATTTTCAAATAAAACCATGATATAAAAATTGAAACTCCACTTAGCATACTTCACATATGATAGAGTTGAAGTTTCCCCTCTCTTCAAAAAGAAATAAACTATACACACACAAAAGAGAAGTCAAGACATATTTGAACCCCCCTGACATAACCAAATTTGTCAAATGGGAGTTCCCCTTTGGAGAAGGTAGAGCAAATTGAATTCTATTTGCATTTGTCTGATATAATTCCTTCATGCCAAAGTCTTGAACTTCAAAACACATTGGGAGCTCATTTGACATGTCAAGTATAAATGAGAACTCCATTTTGAAAATCATAAGTACAAAATTGAACTCCATTTAACATACCTAAGTTAAATAAGTTCATTTTCAAAAAAAAAATCATAAACACATTTGACTTTCACTTAACATACCAAATTTGTTAAGTGAGAGTTTCATCAAAATCATAAACACATTTGACTTTCACTTAACATACCAAATTTGTTAAGTGAGAGTTTCATTTTCAAAATCAAAACACATTTGACTTTCACTTAACATACCAAATTTGTTAAGTGAGAGTTTCATTTTCAAAATCATAAACACATTTGACTTTCACTTAACATACCAAATTTGTTAAGTGAGAGTTTCATTTTCAAAATCAAACACATTTGACTTTCACTTAACATACCAAATTTGGTAAGTAAGAGTTTCATCTTCAAAAAAAAAAATAATAATAAAAAATAAAAAATCATAAACACATTTGACTTTCACTTAACATACCAAATTTGTTAAGTGAGGGTCTCTTTTCAATTGACATTTGATCCCTATTTTAACATACCAAATTTGTTAAGTAAGGATCCAATTTTTTCATGTCAAACCACACTTGAACTTTCACTTAACATACCAAATTTGTTAAGTGAGAGACTCATTCTCAAAGAAAAAAAAATATATCTCAAACAAATTTGGGGCTTTCACTTAACATATCAAACTTGTTAAGTATGACTCCCATCTTCAAAGAAAAGCAAATTTATCTCACGATCACATTTAACTTTCACTTAACATACCAAATTTGTTAAGTGAAAGTCTCATCAACAAACACAAATCAGACACGTGTGGCCTCTACTTAACATACCAAATTTGTTAATTAAGAAGCCCCATTTTCAAATCAAAATATCACACAATCAAATCTTCACAAGCAAAAATATTTCAAACACACAATCACAACCTCTTCTTAGCATACCCAAATTTGCTAAGTAGAGGTCTTTCAAACTATCAATATTTTCAAACAAGATGCACAAAACACAAATATCTCCAAGAAAATCTCTCTCTCAAATTTTAGAACCCCGCCAACATACCTAAATCGTTGAGTATGGGTTCTAAATCAAATCAAATGGTAAAGACTCTCCTCCTCACATCCAAATCTCCCTAAAATTTTGATGAACCCCACTTAACATCCTTAAGATTGTTTAGTGTGGGTTCAAATTCAAAATCAAATCTTGAAATAAATGATTGAAAGTGAATACCAAGGCAAGTGTCTGACTTAGCTACGTTTCAACAATGCAAATTCAATTATTTCAGTCCTTGTGTATTTATGGCTTCCAACAAGCTCGTGTTTTCCTTCCCAGCTAAACCTAGCCTTGGATCAGTCTCTTGGCTCCACCAAGGTCATCTACATTGGCGTGGTTTTGAGGAGTGAGGATTTCTTGCGGGGGCGACCCTCACCGGTTAATAAGGAGGAGGTGGGGGGCATACACCACTCATTCGATTCGATATGTCATCTGATTCTGAGTTTCCTTCACTAAAGAGGAAGGCCACTATTGTTCCTGCTACCCTTCGGTGTCGGTTTACGTGCGGTCGTTCCTACAGGTCGGTGGGTTACTACAGTTACTACCCCCTCCTTGGATTCCCCAAAAGGGAAGGCTGTCTTGCTAAATAGTCTCCTCCACATTCGGTGGGTGCTAGCTCACATACCACATTCCTGACGATAAGAACCGATCAGCGACATCACAAGAGGGTAGAGAGAGAGATGGATGTCACTTCCCATATAGCTGAGGAGGGATCTCCCTGTGAGACCTCTCCACATTTGAGTGGTAGTAGGTTTCACCCCCTTTCAGCCTCAGATGGAGAGGAGGACTATAAGAGGATTGCTGCGCTACCTCCACCACCGACATATTTGACACCTGCCGGTAGAAACAGGAAGCTCTATCGGGCTGGGGACAATCTTGCAGTTGGCCCTATGAGCTGAGTGCAGTACAATTTTGAATCTGAGGATAATTATCCCTATGAGAGTCAAAAGTCTGATACAAAGGGAGAGAGCCTTGGAGGCTCAAGCATCAGCTCAGACGAGTAGGAGGGAACAATAGAGGTTTGTCGGCGGTCTCGTTGATGGATTTTCGATCGTCACGGTTGATCGTTTAAAGACATCATCCTTCAGGTTCTACTGGTCGAGGAGGTATTATGGCGGTAGTCGGTTTACCTCCACCTCCTCTCCACCATCACCACTCAACTCCGCATCCCATTCCCAAGATCCGAAATCTCCATCCAGGAAAGACCACACCATTGGTGTGATCCGGTATGGCCCAGGATCCCACTCCATCTCCACCCGTTGAAGTGAGTCGAGCTCTCCTTCGACCTCGCCTCTGGAGAAGAAGGAATGGCGACCTAAGTGGTCAGTCACCACCGCATCACCCCTCTCCACCGGCGGCATCGGTGGCGAAGGGATAAAGGATATAGATGTAGTGTCCATGGTAGTAGATCCTTCCACAGTTAGTGTTCAGCCAGTGAGCACAGTCCTCTTAGAGATAATAGTACAGTGGCAAGCAATGCCCGATGTATTTTTGTCAGTGAGTATAGCCCTCCACGGTCAACGGAGTGTTTGTCTCCCCACGCTCTTGAGATGAGATCGTTGCTCGATACTTTCGAAGAGGGAACTCTAGGGGATGATTGCTCGATGAAGAGGATGCTTGGGGTGGGTTTTGATCAGATGGGGATGATCTCTTGGAGGACTCAGTCCAGAATATGGTGACTAGGGGTTCCCTCCTTGGATCGGCATAGCGAGGGTGTTGTAGTTGAGGAAGAAGACACGCGACTCATTCAACCCAACACCTTAGGTGGCGAGATAAGCATATTGAAAGATGGAGAAAGAGTTAAAGATTTATTAGCAGCGGTTTAGCACTTCAAGGCCAAGCTCCATGATGCTACTCCCCAGAGGCGACCACCACAGGTTGTTGCATGTTTTGGATCGCCAAGAGTACATCTCCGTGACTAGGATAGTGGCGGCATGCATAGGAAGGTGGTGGCGACACCTCCATGCAAGAAAAAGATATTAAGCGATTAGTGGAGAAGTGAAGGATGCATTGGCACAAGCGTGGCTCATCATTCCAAAGGGTAGACTCTACCGGAGGAATTTGATGGTGTCCAATATCTAAGGGTTTTGTGCCTCCTTTCGAAATACGATAGTACATTTAGGAATCTCGGCGATGCACTATTCCATCTTATAAAATTTTTAATGCATTCAATATCATATCTAAATTTATTGTTTATCTTGTTTGGTTTGAAAGATTCATAAGGAATACACAATTCAACAAATTCAAATACAAATGTAAAAGATGTTCCAACATTAAAGTGACATAAACAAAAAAAGCTTTATCGACATGTGTAGCTCATCGAGGTTGAAATGAGTTTTTCAATTTTGCATTATGCTTATCTTTTCAATGCCATGTAGGAAACACAATAATTGGAGATCTAATATACAAGTATGTTCATCTTTGTCAGATTATTCAACTTATCTTGTGAACTTCAACCTAATTAATCAAAGTCATCACCTACTCATAAGAGGTCATTCCAAGAAAAGTCACCTCATCATGTAGATTCATCCATTGGAAGTTTTCAAAGGAATTATCATCTATATATCATTAGAAAAATTCATCTATAGGAATTTATTAATAAAATTAGATCTTTAGAACTCTTTAAGGAATTTCATATATGTATAACACTCATCTTTACTATGAATTTGTCCTCACACTTAACACATTCTCATTCAGAATTCTTCCATTGTGGAAACTTGTCTATGTTAGAAACTCATATTGAATGCATCCTCACCTACTCATCTTATAAAATTTTTCCTTAAGTTTAAGTGGTACTTTTCTATCACACAATAGGCCAGATGCATTCCTCCATTTCAACCATCCAACTTGAATTCTACTAATAACATCTCCATCTATTTCATCATCATTTTGAACAATAGAGCCTAAATATTTGAATCGTTCACTCTTATTAATGACTTGTTCACCTAATGTCACAACACTACCACTAGAACTTCTACAATTAAAATTACACTCCATATATTCAATTTTAAATCTACTTAAACGAAAACCTTTAGACTCTAATGTTGACCTCCATAATTTAAGTTTCTCTTGGACTCCCTCTCTAGCCTTATCAACAAGAAGAATGTCATCAACAAAAAGCATACACCAAGCTACATCTTCACGTAAATGCTAGTAAGAACATCCATAACTAAAGCAAAAAAGATAAGGGCTTAAACCTGATCCTTGATGTAATCGATTGTTCGTTTAAGAACTCTCAAAGAACATCTCTTGAAACTTTATCATAAGCTTTCTAAATCAATAAATATCATATATAAATCCTTCTTACTTTCTCTTTACTCCATCAAACCTCTAAACAAATAATGTATAGCATCCATAGTAGATCTACATGGCATGAAACCAAACTGATTGAGAAACTTATCATCTTAACCCATGCTAATTACTATCTCCCATAGTAATGACACATTAACTTAATTCTTCTATAATTTGCACACTCTTGTGCTTCACCTTTATTCTTAAATATAAGAACCAACAAATTCTTTCTCCACTCATCTGACATCTTTTAGACTTTAAAATAACATTAAAAGATTTGTAAGCCAAGAAATTCCTTGATCTCCTAAACATTTCCACAGTTATTGGAATATCATCGACCGCTTTTTTTCATATTTCATTTTCAAAGCTTCTAACTGATTTACTAATAATGATGATAAAATTAAAATTCTCTATTTTTGTTTTTATTAAGGTTGTTAAAATCAATCAGATATTCAGATCCTTCATTGAAAAGTTTATCAAAATATCTCATCCATCTATTTTCAATATCCTTTTCTAAGAAAAATACTTTATTATCTTCATCCTTAATACACCTCACTTGAACTATGTCTTTACTTCTCCTGTCTCTTTGGTTGGCTAACTTATACATACATCTTTCACCTTCTTTGGTATCTAATCTATTGTATAAATCACTAAAACTAAATTTTTGCATCATATATTCTCTTACAATTTTATATCTTTCCCAATTCTTCAAGTTTTACATCTAAACTAAATTTTATAACAATGCTTTTATTTCTTATCTTTTCTTGCACACTCGACTCCACCACCAACTATTTTATTAAAAGAAGCTTTTCCTTTTGATTCTCCAAGCATATTTTTAGCAACTTGCATAATTTCACTTGCTACATTTTCCCACATAATATTAGCTTTTTTATGAACATCCTAAATTCTAAGCTTTTGTAGCTTGCTCTTAAAAAATATTTTTATTTGTGTTCTTTAAGTGTCCCCATCTAATCCTATGACAATAATTTGATTTATTTTTCCTCTTACAATCTTTCATCTTAAAATCTAAAACTAACATCGATGTACTTAAACTTCACTTGGAATGACATTACAATCTTTGATCTAAACGATCTATTTTCTCATTAGAAAATAATCAAGTGTTTTACTAAATCCATTTTATAAGTAATAATATGTTCATCTCTTTTCTTAAATAAAGTATTAGAACAAAAAAATCATAAGCTAAGGAAAAATATATAATATAGTCTACCTTCTTCATTAGTCACTCAAAATCCATTACCACCATGAACACTTTTAAAATCTTCTACCACTCTACCAACATGTCCATTTAAATCTCCTCCAATAACTACTTTTTTTTTCAAGAGGTATCTTTTGTATTAATCTCTCTAATTCATTCCAAAAATTTTCTTTTGAGCTTACATCCAAACTTACTTGAGAAGTATACATACTTATAACATTGATAATCTTAATATCAATAATAATCTTTAAAGCTATAATTCTATCTCCACATCTATTAACATTTATAACATTATCCTTCAAACTTTTATCTATAATCACACCTACACTATTTCTAGTTTGACTTCTACCTGAATACCAAAGTTTAAAACCTAAACTATCAATCTCCTTGGCCTTCTCCCCAACCCATTTAGTTTCTTGAACACATAAAATGTTTATTTTTCTATGAACCATAATATCTATTAATTCCATTAATTTACCTGTAAGAGTACTTATGTTCCAAGATCCTAACCTAATTCTAGTTTCATGGACTAACTTCTTTGTCTGCATCCGTCCATAATGTGAGAATCCTTGCTTATTTAACAGCATCCCGATGCAAATTCTTGCACATTTTCCTATTGCTTACATGCCGTGGGATGCTAGCATTAACACAATGATTTAAAGGATAATGATTTAAAGGATTCATGTCATGATTATTTCGACAAGTTTTACGCTGGCTGTCGACTACCTATCGCAACCCTCCACTTTTCTATGGCTACCAATATATATATATATATATATATATTATTATATATATATATATATATATATATATATAGAATGAAGATATTTGGGCTTTTGAATCCAATATGGATTTAATTTGTACAAAAGCGAAAACTTGAAGAGATGACTTCATGGTGAGAAATTTCCCAAGTGGCGAAGTTTCACCATTTTTCCTTGACACAATTTTCCTCTTATTCTATAAATAAAGGCCTTAAGTATCATTTTCCACAATTACCCTCCACTTTTAAACGTAATCATAATTCATATCCTCAAAAAAGAATCAATTACATCAACTTCATTCTCGACGACATCAACTCTCTCTCTCTCTCTCTCTCTCTCTCTCTCTCTCTCTCACAAATACACTCCTCCCATAGATCTCTCACTCTCTCCTTAGAAAAGTGGAGAACATGAGGGTGGTGAGAGAAAGAAAAAGTTCAACTATATGCAATTGGCACTTTGCCAAAAAATCTGCAGACTTTGACCTTATTACCGTGATTTAAGGCTTAGCCCTAAATTCTATCTTCAGTGTTTGGTTTCATTAGGAACAAATTTCAGTAAGACGATCCAAAGTAACCAAAGAATTCAACATTCTCATAAAGCTTTGGTTAAATGAAGCACATATCCTCAAACAATCAAAAGTAGAATGACAAACAACATAAGAAGCTTTTATATCTGCATGTTTAAAAAGAAAGCTCTTTGTAAAAAAAAAGTAATTGAAAACCACTACATAAGCGACATGGAACGAGAAAGACTCATTAATATATTTAAAAATAAGATAAAGGTTAATACACCAAGTGGAGTATGTCCAAGCGAATGTAAGCGACGGATAAAGGATGTTACGTTGGCGTGAGTATCGGTTCAACAACCGCAAAGGAGAAGGTGATGCAAATAACTCGAGTACAAACAAAAGCCCGTAGTAATAACATAGTTGATCTCGAGCATCTACTTTAAACTTAACAAAACTTGTGGCATTCATATAACGCCTTCATAGTTAAAAAAAACCAGCCATTTAAGTTGCCTTCATTGTTATCAAAAGATCGTGAATTTGAATAATAATAAAAAGAAAGATTCATATACCACACAATTCTTATGCTTTACATATATAATAATGGTGGTATTTTTGATATGATATTAAGGATTTAGTGTTAGGAATGCAATTATTAAAATTTAGGTGTTAGATATGTAAATATATTGTTGTAAATCTGAAAGTGAATGCAATGGTCTTAACTTTTGAAGCCTTGAACTCCCTTGTATAATGTGCAATTGACAATCAAAGCGAATGGACTCTTGGTAACATCCTCTTCATCCTCAACAAACTCATATTATAATCACCACAATTGACAATTTCTAGAGAAATTAGGCTAAGAAAACTTCAATAACCACAAATTTGTAATCTTTTATGATTTAATTTCGATTATGATCATAGATGATTTGAATGATCACTTACTAGAGCTAATCCTCAAATTATGGGTACCTCTTGAAGAATTCATTTATTTGAATTTTGAGGGAAAGTTGTACCAATAAGCTTTGCCTAGTAAATGACCTTTCAAGTTTTTTGAGATAATTTGAAACTCTTTTGAGAGCATCCGATTTCATGAAGCTTAAACGATTTCACCTTTAAGAGTACTTTGCAAATGTCTAAAGTCATATATTGAGTGTACTACTTGTATTGACTCAGTTCTAGCACAATTTCTCCTCTTTTGAGCTTGCCAAAACCAATGGAACATAGATGTCATCATATCCTCTTCTTGCTTGAATTTGCAAGAAGGTTGACCCTTTAGGCCCTCCGAAAATAAGCTTCTCCACTTGTGATGGATTTTGTTCAATTGTTCTTCTAGAAGATATGCATTTCTTCCATTTGGGTAGTAACTAAGAATGTAGCCATGTAATACCTATATAAACAACTCCTTGATCGCTTTATTATGATAAAGGCAATATTGAATGAATTTTGTTATATTTAGTAATTGTGTTGGAGATTGGGTATGTTTAAGAAAGAGAGCAATCAAATTGATCATAATTTTGGTTGATTGATACATACAGCTTAATTTGAAACAGCTTATATTTTCTCAAGATAACAAAATCTTATCTATATAATCCTTGGTGGTTGCAAACTGAGGCGTTGACAATTAACTTTTCTCTAGCCCAAAAGGTATTAATTTATAATGATAATTTTTGCACAAGATTCATAAAAATGAGATTTTCTAATTGTAGATATTGATGATGCTTTGATCGCCTTTTATTTGGCATGCATATTTAGGGTGAACAACTCATCCCTCATGTATATAATGTCCAAATTGGATGACAACCTTGTCATTATATCTATGGACATTGCAATCGAGAAACAAAGTGGGTCCTCCTTGGCCATTGAACTCAATGTAGTTGTTCACATAGCACTTGTTTGTTTTTTTCCCCATCCTTTTTCCACTTTTTAGTGAAGAGTTCATGGAGCGGACCTTTGATTTTTCTTTTTTTGGCCATCTAAATATGATCACAAACTTACCAAGACATTAATTTTATAAGTGAAAGGGTCATTATCGCCTTCTTTCCCTTTTCTCTTTTGGAGAAAGACCGCCTTCGACTAGTTCTTGATTCTTCTCTATAGTGCCATTAACTCTTCTCTATAGTCATCTATCATACTTGTGTGATCAATGATTGAGAAAAGCCGACAATTTGAAGATAAAGTTGTGAGTTGTACTTCATCAAAATTTATTCCCAAAGTAGTAGCTTTAAATTAGAACACTATGTTGTATTCCTACATTGCCTCAAGCTGTCACTTCTTCGACTAATCACCTCATAAACAAAACCTTGTCATAAGTGTTCTACTTCTATCCATACAAAATGAAGTCTCCAATTGATCAACCCATATGTAAAGTCCACTTTAGCTTCTACTTTGAATGACGCCAACCGTTATTTATTGGAGATAGTTATATCCTCAATTTTATCCTCTCTAACCATGTTTTCATTTGACATAGAAGTACGATAAATACTATTTGGCACACTAATCTCAATTGTAGTTGTTTGCATCATCATCTAATCCATGATCATTTGCTCAATCAATCTAATCACTTGATCAGCTAGATTTGTTGTAGGATTGTTGTTATCCATTGATTAATTTTCTTTCATTTCTCTTCTTATTGTCTTCTTCTTGGCATATACAACTCAAAGATAATGAGTGGCTCTCCATTTGTCTTTGCATTAATTGTTTGTACAACACACAAGGATTGGTGCTCCAATATCAACTTGATCTTTAGATCTCCTTACATTAATTTGTTTCCCCTCTCCTGGATATATATATTGAATATTTTTATGTGATTTTATTGTTATTTGTTCGAAGAAAATATTATTTTAAAAGCACTAAATTTTAATTTTAAAACTTTTAAGTATTTTTTAAATATAAATATCATCAATAAATTTCTTTTATTCTAATCAAAAGATAAATAAAATGAATAAAAAGTAAAATGAGTCCAAATGGCTGTAAATATCGAGAAAATAATTAAAAAATAAGCACGCTTCATTTTTAACAAATATCTGTATTAAAAAATCATTATTATTCATTTAAATTTATTATTATTATTTATTTATAATCATCATTATCCGTTAGGGGATGGCATATTTGTAATTGCGTGGAGTTGGGAGTTTGGCCATTGTGTTTGTTGGCGGCACACCTCCCCGCTTCACGGAAGTGAGCCACCGGAATAACGATTAAACATCGGACGTGTGAACGGTCACGTGACAACGAGTAAGCACGTGTTTCAAATTCGGAATCCAATCACCGTCGAACTAACCAAGCGACGAGGTCTACAGCGATTTGCTGCCGTCAGATCACTAGCGTTCGCTCCACTACTGGTCTAATGCCCGCCCACGTAAAAAAGTTCCAACTTCCAAATAAAGACAACTGGCATAATATTGTTTACACACGTGTTCTCCTTCTGCAACGTCTCTCGCAGTTCGCGGGAGTTGGAGGAATGGATAGAAAGATCTGCCGATTTGGCTTTTAAGGGATTATACGAATATATTATAAAATTAATTAAGTATATTTAAAATATTTTATAATTATTTGATTAATTGTTAAATAAATATAAAAAATAATTTTATTTGATTTAAGATTAAAAATAATAGAAAATAAAAAATGTGATGAAGGCAAAATAGCTAATCCTTGTCGAGAGAGTAATGATTAATCAGGTGGTTATAGACTAGTGATGGGACGAGACAGTTCAGTGGAAGTTATAAATGATTGCAATGATAAAATATTTACGGTATTCAAAATTTGGTCAAATTTATGTGAATTTAAAATACACAAAAAATGAACTATACCAAGAGTTTGAAATTTCTTGAAAATTTACGTTTGATTCCAAAATTTTGAAACAAACATCAATATTTTGAAATTTCTTGTATAAAATTCATTACACTATGAATACATCTAATCAAATGAACTTTAAGCAAATAAGATTTTGTTTTGAAATTCATAGTTAACATTGATTAAAGCACAAAATATGTCATTTCATATCTAACATTTTGAAATATTTTGTTAAAAAAATATTATTGTGAAGAATGATCGGGAATATTAGTTAAAATATTTTCAACTCTTTCTAGCTCATATTCATTTGTATTTATAAGTGAAGAATGTGAGTAAAATATTAAAGCATCATTTATTATTTATAGCCGTTAATGACAATTATTTTAAGTTATATATTATTGACTTTATTTATATTTATTTAATTTATCTTATATATTTTAACGTTAATGTTTTTATTATATTATAATAACATTATAAATAACGTTATAATGTTATATATCATTAATATTTCTAATTAACTGTTAATAAAAAATTATTTGGATAGATATATTTTTGAAGGGAGTTTGATTCATCTCATTAAATATTTATGAGTCATAAATTCTTATGTAATTTTTTAAAAAAGTTTCGTATTTCTCTTTAAACTGTTATGCGTACAATAACCAAATTCTTCGAACTCTTTTTGGCCACTTGGGAACAAAAACTTCATTAAAAATGCAGCCTTTTGTTAAGCTAAGCTGATTGAATATATCGGAGTTCAGTTCAGATCGAAGTCATGGTTAAAAACTAGTTTGGAATCGAAATTCTAATCTGATTTTTAAATTTATCAGCTTTACAATTTAAATTTTCAATTGAATTTCGTTGCACGTGAAATTATTTGTAAATTTAGAAAAATCAATAAAGCATGTCATATATATATATATATATATATATATATATATTATGCTAAAAGATAGAAGTAAAGTTCTGCTTCTTTGGAGTCGACATAATGTATTTAAAGAGCGAACAAGAAAACTCCAAAATTTTTACGTGAAAAATCTAGAAATGAGGGAAAACCATGGAGCCTAGCCCAGCGAAAATCTTCCACTTTGTATTTCTTTTAGAGTACAGGATCTTCCCGATGACGGGATTACAGAATAGTATGTGAAAAGGGAACAACAGCGCAAATAGATGATGATGACGATGGCGATGATGATGGCGTAATGTTCGACGATGATGACCGATAACAATTATGACGACGGCGAATCAGGCGACCTGTGCATGATGGTGTTTGGAGGATCTTCAAGCTTTAGGGCTCTCTCCTCCTCACAGCTCCCATATGAAGAATGAGTTATTTATATATTAGAAGTGCCTCAAGATAGCAAAAATCAAACCACTCCAATTTCATACGGCTCAAAATGATTCCTTTGATCATTTGATGCATTTTAAGTATTTGAATGCTCAAATGAAGTCGGAATTGTAAGATCTTAGGCTTGTTGGATTCGGCTTGTCGAGACGCTCGATTTGACTATAAACACTTCATATTTGAGAGCTATTTAGAGATTTAACTGATATCCCAAAATTTTCAAGGATATTTTAAGAGCTTGATCTCTATTTAACCGGATAAGCTTACTTATAACATCAAGATTCTTCGATTAGTAGTATTTTAAGTGTCATATATATATATATATATATATATTAGATGTCTTAAGTATTTTTGAAAATAATATTATTTATTTTTAAAAATAAAAAATAAAAAACAAAATTGATCCCTGAGAGCCCCTCAATGAATGAATCCATTATGAATTTTTTTTTTTCAAAAAAATTAAAATTCTTATATCATCTTTTATAGAATGTATTTGTAGATATTAGAGTGAATTTTAAAGAATTTAAAATATTTTATTTTATTTTTTGGATGATATTTATAGGTATTTTGTTTAAAAGAAAATATAATTTTTTTTTGTGGGAAAGACAAAAATAACATAAATATGAAGATATTTTAGATACTTTCCATGTAACAAAACGATAATATCATAAAATAATAGCTTGATTGATTTGATGAATTAAATGAAATAATCAACATCTTGAAGTGTATCATAATTGTATCACATGAAAATTACAGGACTATAAAATATGAAATTTTTATTCTAACATTTAAAATTGAGTTTTATAATTAGGGGATTCATATATATACCCACAATTTTTATATATTTATATATCTACTATCTAAATTTTAATATTTATATAAATAATATTATTATTTACTTTTAAAAAATAGAATATATTTGTATAAATATAAAAAATATTATATATATATATATATTGGAAGCGTACCTGAATTCATGGAAGAGTAAATAAATGATTTTGGTCTTCCAATTCTAAAGTGATATTCTTGAGAGAGAGAGAGAGAGAGAGAGAGATTTCTTTTAAAGAATAATGAAGCTATTTTATACTTGAGTTTATTTTATTTCATTTTATTTCAATCATTATTAAAATAAAATAAAATATTCGATCTCTACACATTATAATTCTATATAAACTTAATATGATATCTCAAAAGGCTAAAATTAATTAATCTTTATTTGATCATAAAATTAATAGACTTAAAAATAAGATAGTATATAATGTGTAATTAAATTCATATATCAGCTCAAATTTAAAATTCTCAATAATATATATATATATATATATATATTTATATATATATATATATATTCATTGATTTTGCAGAAACTGGTACAGAAAAATGAATCGCAGTTAAGAAAATAAAATAAGGGAATAAATTAAACCGACAATTAAACCCCCAAAATTGGAAAGAAATAATAATCTATGTGTTATTATTGTTTTACCATAAATAAGATGGCCACCCAAATCGCCACACAGTACGGCTCATTTTAAAGCCTATTATGTACCCCCCACGGCCGCGGCGTCACGGGAATGTGTGATCGGATCGTGGATCCGAATCTTCACGAATCCCCGGTCGCCAATAAAACGATACAGTGCTCGTCTTCTCGCCATCTCAGTGTCCAAAAGTTTCCTAAAAAAATCACAGCGATCTTCCCTTCTGCCTTACCTAAAGATGGATTGGGTGAGGCGCCGCCATTGGTCGAGGAAGCTCCGCCGCCGTCCACCTTGCATTTAACCGTAGCTTCCCGTCGACGACATTTGCCGTCAAATCGGCCCCTTTCTCCTCTGCTTCGCTTCTCGAGCGCGAAGAATCCATACTCGAAGATCTCCAGGGCTGTTCCCAAATCATCGGCTGCTTCGGCCACGACATTACTCCTGACACCGCTGCCGTCGGCATGGATCGCATGTACAACATATTCCTCGAATATGCCGACGGTGGCTCCCTCTCCGACGCCATCCAACGCGCCGGTGGAACACTACCGGATCCGACCATTCGTCGCTACCTTCGCTCCATCCTCTTTGGTCTTTGCCATATCCACGCAAAGGGATATGTTCACTGTGACATCAAACCCCAAAACATCTTAATCGCCGGCGGAGAAGCGAGGATCGCCGACTTCGGACATGCGAAGAGGGCGGCAGAGGATTCCCGCGAGCACATCAGGGGAACGCCGATGTACTTGGCTCCAGAATCAGCTGCTAGAATGGAGTACGAAGCGCCGGCCGACATTTGGGCGTTAGGCTGCACGGTCTGCGAAATGGTTTCCGGCCTGCAGCCTTGGAGCCGCGCCGAGGATTCAGAGTATGGAATTTGGGCTCTGATGTTTCGAATAGGGTTCAGCGACGACCAGCCGGAGATCCCGCCGGAGATGTCGGAGGAGGGCAAGGATTTCCTTCGTTGTTGCTTTGAGAAAGAGCCCAGCAAGCGCTGGACCGCGGAGATGCTCTTGTCGCACCCATTCGCCGGTTCCTCTTCAGAAAGGGAATCAGAAGAGACAACCATGGCGTGCTCTGCTTCTTATACGTCTCCGAGAAGTGTGCTGGGTTACTCATTCGCTACTTCAGCAATTCCACTGTCTTCTCCGAGAACTTCAGAATTGGCGTATTCGTTTCGGTTTTGGTTCGACGGGGAAGGTGGAAGAGAGAGGATTAGGGCATTGGCATCGGAGGAGCGGCCGGAATGGGCGAGCACTCTGCCGGAGGAAGAAGTAGACTGGCTTACTGTGAGGGAGAAGAGCACCGATGACAAACACGAAGGAGAGGTTTTTCTGTTGGACGAGTTCAGGTATTTGTGAAAAGTTAGGATCGCAGTTTCTGTATTGAAAGTTGCCATTGACGTCCGTTTCCAGCTCTGATTCCGAGAACAATGGGGGGATTGACTTGTAAAAGAAGGGCTATGATTAGTTCTTTAGCAGATTAGCCCTGTAATACTTTGTTATCTCTGAAGAAATATGCTATTTTTTTGTTGCAGTTAGATTTTGACATTTTCACATTCATCATTGCGTTCTTGATATTACTTTTATAACTGAAATGATTTGCATAGGAGTGTCAATTTGATTTGAATTTGACCTTATTATATGAGGTTAAATATTTGATTCTAATTTAACTTAATTTGAATCCATCAAACTTCAGTTCAACCCATTTAAATCATTTATTTTATATATCAACTTTTTTGTCTATTTGAATTTAGAATTTGAATATAATATATTTAATTTAATTGACCCAATCAAATAGATCTAACCTGCAAGTAGGGGTATTATTTTGGGTCAGTGGGTCGGATTCGGGTCTTATATGAATTTGACCCGAATTGAATAGATTTGATATGAATTTGATCTATTTATTAAACGGGTCAAAAATCTCAACTCAAATCCGACCCGACTTCCACCCGATAGATCTTACACGACTTGAAAGACTTGAAAGAACTATTTATATATGTATTTTAAGTCAAAATCAAGTCAAATTTGAGTTCATGGGTAAAAATCGGGCTCGCGGGCCAATTTTGACTCAAATTTGAGTTGATGAGTCAAAATCGAATCAATTTCGGGTGGGTGGATAAACTTGAATTAGACTTGAAATATTAAACAGGTCAATTTTTCAACCTGAATCCGACCCAAAAATTGTTTAGTTCAATCTAAACCCAAATTTTTTGAATCAGGTTCATATCGAGTTATCGTATGGGTCAATGTTTAACATCCCTACGCTCAAGTTATATTCTAATCATACAAATCAATTCTAAAACATATCATCTCTGTTTATTCCCAAAGTTTATAAATTTAACGAAGGATAAAAAATTGTGTAAGAGATTTTAAGTTAGTG